>JAOSBP010162435.1:0-110057 GCA_027563825.1 Erythroxylum mucronatum
TCCCCGTCTCCCCTTCCCTTCGCTCCCGATCTATGATTTCCCCTCAGTGGTTGACGAAAATAGACGCACTTCATCTACATCTCCCTCGGCTCCCTCACCCCGGGTTTGGCCAGGCTGAGCATCCTCCTCTTCTACCGCAGGATCTTCACCATCTGCCCGCTCTTCAAACTCCTCAACCGCATCCTCATAAGTTTCACCATCCTCTGGACGGCTGTGTTTACGCTGGTGTACCTCTTCGGCTGCGGAGCGCCGACTTTCCAGCTGGGGGATGGCAGGGGAAACGGGGGGAAGTGTATCAACACTTGGGATTATCTTAAAGCGCTGACGATCTCGGGGGTGGTTTCGGATTTGGCTATACTGATGATTCCGTGGCCGTTTCTTTGGGGGCTGAGGATGGGGTGGAGGGAGAGGGGATCGGTGATCGGGGTTTTTGGGTTGGGGAATTTGGCTGTCACGGCGAGCGTGATCCGGACTGTGGTGCTGTTTGAGGTGGAGGGGAGGAGTGAGGGGACGAGGGGGAGTGATTGTACTTGTGAGTTTGAATCCATTATGCTTTTGGTGAGAGCTGGATCTGCGGGTCTGCGGACTTGCGTCTAGGAGGGTTTTCCTGACTTGATAGGATGTTTACTGATGCATTTGCTAAAACTAGATTACGATGGGGTGAATGTTGTTTGGTCACTGCTCGAATCGGAGATGATCATCGTGTGCGCTTGTCTGCCCACGCTGGGACGGTATCTCTGGCGGAGGATCCCAGGGGCTCCGGATTGCACACCTGCGGTTGTTGCGGTACGTCCTCCGGCGAGGTGCGTTGCTATTGTCGCGGATAACTCCGCTTCTGCATCAAAGTTCAAAGGGGGATCTGCCAGCGAGAGAGAGATCGAGTCGATCTATGGGCAGGGTTAGATTTTGTGTCAAGCTTTGACTCAACTCGTTGCGGGAATTGGTTTTATCAAAAGTCATCTACGATCTACTGGTATTTCGTTAGCTCTGTTATCAAATCTTTGGCTTGGATCAACCTATCCTTCACGAGTTTTGATTCACTCAGAATCATGAACATATCAAAACGAAATAATTGGGGATACGTCAAGAACGGTATCATTGAATCAGTACATAGAATCATTCCATTGTTCAGCTAAGCAGGCAACTCTACCAACCTCCTCTCCCCATCCTCATCCTTCTTCAACCCATTCTTCTCCCCCTCACTTCCCCCGAACGAAACCCCAGGCAACTCCGCAACCGAGCTCGAATCCAACTCCTCCCTCTGCGCACCCGCCAATTCCACCCTCTCTCCACTCCCACTGGCCCGAAGTTCCTGCCTCCCATTCTCAGCGTCCAGCTCAGAGGGCTTGCTTTCTTTCGCATTCGCCCCATAATTCCTCCGTCTCCTCCAGAAGAACCAACCGAGGAGCGCAGCGATCACCGCCGCCCCGCCCACGCCTCCCACCACTCCCCCGACGATCGCAGGAGTATTTGAGTGATGAGAGGAAGACGAAGGATTCTCGATCGCCGAGCGGTTCGTGGCGAACAGCGTCTCGAGTCCCGGATCCGCCCAGCCGTTCGCCGGCGAGGTCTTCCCCGCGACCGCACTGCTCACCTTTTCGGGCAAGAAATAGTCTTCGTCGTTGGCGTTGTAGACGCTTCCCCAGATGACGTTGGACATGTCGAGGATCGCGACGCCTTTCGTTTCCCAGTCGCAGGATTCGTTCAGCTTGCCGCCGACGGTGAGCATCTGGCTCTTGCCGACGACGTGGCATGTGTGGCTCCAGCGGGGGGAGTTGGTGGAGTTGTAGATCACGGTCCAGGTGAAGGAGGGCAGGGAGAGGACGTAGACGTCGTCGTAGGTGGTGTCGTTGGGGCCTTGGCCGCCGTAGATGTAGATGTTTGTTGTGGAGTTGTCCTCGGGTGGGGAGATGGAGACTGTGCAGAAGTTGATGCGGGGGCCAGGGATCGTGCCTGTGGCGGTTTGAGTATACCATCCGTCGTTGTAGGCGGTGCTGAAATTGTAGAGAGAGCTGATGTCGTAGATGGAGATTTCCGAGAGAGAATTGAAGGTGGGGTTCTGTGCTGAGGTAGAATTCCATATGGCGGCAGATCTGGGATGAGAATGAGCTTGTCAATTGACTCGGAACTCTGGCTCGAAGAGTTTGACTTACGTTCCGCCAAAAGCAACGAGGATTCCATTTCTCCCAACATTCGCCCCGTACGCCATGCCACCGTTCGTGCGGGGATTTGACCCACTGAAGCCGGCCGAAGAGACATTTTGCGCGGTATTGTTGTTCGTATTTATGACCACCATGCCGCCTATTGTATGGTTTTTGCTGTCGTAGAGAGATGGAATACCGGGGCTACTGTTTGCGTTAACTTCTCCATTCAGATAAAAGGCTAAACCTTGGTCAGGGGCTTCGGCAGCGAATCCGTTCGATGGTCGTAGAGGTGCATTGTTCGTCAAATCGTATTGGTTCCAAGCATTGAGCGATGTATCATACGACCAAAGCGAATACTGCGCGGTGTAAGGGATCACATATCCAGGAAAGGACGTATTGAAGGCGTCGGTGACACCACCGTACCTGTGACTCTGTCATGATGCTGTCCCATTTTGCAATTCTATTGGCGGCCTGCTTACAAGAAAATGTTGCTGCTATCGGACGGCCCTTGATAGAGCCATCCATTCTCGACCTGAGGAGGTTTTGTTCCCGTTTGTTCGTTCGGTTGTATGTCTAGGACAGTCTCGGAAATGTTCAACTTCCAATCCCATGAAGCAGACATGTCAACCTTGATCAAATTGAGATCTTCATGTGGTCAGCGATCATAGCTGTTAGCTTTCCACCACTGCATGTCCACTTACTGTAGCCTGATATCGGCTTTGTCGCATTCTCAAGGCTTCCCTCGGGATTGTTTCCGTAATACATGAGGCCACCATATATGTAAAGTATGTTGTTCTTTACAACCGCTATTCATGTACTCGTCAGTATACCGCGGTTTGTTGAATTTACAGTGCCCTACATTGATGATCCCATCGCATGCACATCTGGAGACTATCGTTCAGCCGCAGGAAGTAATTTGGTAGATGAAAATTGCAGGGCTTACATCATTGACTGGATTGAGATCTTGTCCGTACGTTGGTTGTGCGCTCCATTGCACCAGCAGCGCAATACGCAATAAATGACGGACAAAGCTCATGTTGCCGAGATGGGAACTTTGTTGGGAGAAAGGTATTGTCACTGGATTATTGACGAATGCGTTTCCAGTTTTGCGGCGCAAGATGTCAAACAGAACATGCCAAAGAAATGGACAGCCGTTTCACGATACAGGCCGTCCGCCAGTTCACAAAGTCGTCAGGGGAAAAGTTCGACCAAGGCGAACGCAAAAGCACGGCTATATGTGAATGACGGTTGTCCAGACGCTACAATCTCAAACATGGCTTGAAACTTGCATGATAAGTCGCCTCGGAAAGAGATGGCTTGCTGCAATCAAAACATGGCAAATGCTACAGGGTGTGGGTCGATCATTGATAGCCAAGACAAAATAGCAACAATGGTGTTGTGTGCCACTATAGACCTTTCAAAACCTCCGGCCTGAATGCTGTTGCCACGACACCAATGTACCGGACAGGGTGGGTGGAAAGGCTGATCATAATGTCGCAACGCTGTACAAATGCAGCGGCCAAGCTCGACTGACTTTGTTTGTCTCGTCACGACAAAGCTAAATGTCGTGGAGTCGTCCATTGAGAAAGAGCCCTTTTGGCCCCAGCCTTGTAAATCTCCCAGTGGATGGAGAGTTTATGCAGCACCCCCTCTCTGGACACATTTCGAAACTCAAAGCCTTTGATTCTCGTTTCGGAGTCGAGGCATGAGGAACTTCAGAAAACTAAGTATAGTCAAGGTCCGTGTTTGAGGATCGAGTGTTTTCATAGTCTGAAAAGCGCAATGTTGAGTCGCGCAATGGATATGAATCGCCCACGGAGTCCGCTTACTTGCCAGGAGTGCGGCGATTGAATAATATCTCGTGACTTTGCAAACGTTGATCAATTACCAGACCTGGCACGGAGGAACGGATGCGTGCACGGTGAATCGCCAGTCCAATTCGTCACGCTGCAGCCAATCCATTGAGACATCCATGTCACTTCCAATCATGTTTTATCTTCTTCTTGGTCGAGTGATGAAATTGACCAGGATAGCTCGAGTGAGAAAAATGTTGACATCATCGGGTAAAGTCTGGAATTGGCAGCAGCGGGAGTGTCCGCGACAATGGTGCTTCTGTCAACAAGCATGTACCTGATCCATTCACTTGGTAGTATTTCTACAACAGGGAATAAGCTCGTGATTGCCTATCAGTGCGTGCGCGAGCCGCATAAACACGGTGATACTACCCCTTGTTCTCAGATGAGTTACAACCAACCCCGTAGCTGCACTTCACTGCCAATGAAAGAGCGGAAAGACGCCAAAAGACCAAGCGTCAGGTCGATGACATTAACCATCGATGAGTCGATATGGAAGAAGTCACAGATACCGCGACATCGGGTGGTAAAGGCTTTGATACGGCGCAGTGATTGATTGGTGTTAGGGTTCACCATCTCCGAGTGTCATCCAACTCAACCCTACGAATATAAGTCAGACATTAGCGAAGCTACGACATACTTGACGTGAAGATAGCATTCGAAAGATTGATTAGATCACAAGATCAACATGCTTGAGATAAATGAATCACCACGACCTCAAGCTTTCGACTACAATGTCCCGCTCTTTGAACTCGACACATTGCGACAGCTTGGTGTGACTTGTAGTTGAAAAGAGCAAGCACATCAGGTTGTGCAACAGCCGGCCGTCTCGCAGAAGCCAATGCCTGATCGATCTTGCTCCTCGAAGCCGGCTGCAACAACGAAAATGTACCTCTCTCCGCGATCTCGGGAGCACGAGAAACCGCTATTCAGTCCACAATCTTTGTATCTTTATCTAGTGGCCGGCCGCCCTACTCCGCACATCTCGAGAATCTAGATATATCAGCGGCTCTAGAGGCATAAATGACTGCCTCTGCATCCGCGGCACCCGTCAGAACTACGAAGACTGGAACATCCGAGGCTGGAGCGGCGACGAGATATTTAGGTGCACGTTCAAGGCTGAAACTTTCCCATGAACGAGTTGACTCGATCACGATACGGCTATACACAGTACAACATGTCCTCTGGAGATCGGCACATACGAACCTGTTCCGATTTCGCTCAGATATCTTGAGTCGTTTGAAATCGAAAGGGATGCCGTTTATTCCGGGTTTGTTCAACACGGGAGAGGCGGCGGTTGGGTACGGGCATGCTTTTGTGACAATGTGGTGGAAGAAGGAGTGTGGATCATGATTTTGTTGTTGGGACTGGTGTATGTGAATCAAGTAATTCTGGCTGATGGAAAGGATGAAGAGTTGACGGTTACTGATGTGGAAGTTATTGACGCCGAGGGTAAACGACTCATCTTCATCATCTACAACGGGGCACACGGAAGTCCGGCCATCCCCGTATGGGCTACAACCTGATGGACCACGCCGTGTACTCCCCTGGGGGACTTGCAAGATGGGGAGATCTAAGACTTCGCATGCGGTGGTGGATGGAAAATTAGGATTTTTAAGGTGTGAGGTCTGAGGGTTGCGGATGCGAGCATCATGCCATTCTCGAACGGCCTGCATCCCTAGACGATGTGCTGTGGGACTGAGGAGGAGTTGGCGGAAATACTCATTGTGGAGATGTCGCGAGCATGGGTTGTTGGCTTGACTTGGGGCTATCTCGAACAAGGTCGTGAGAAATCTGAACGAGTGTGTCGTGATTATTGCCGCTGAGGAATAGTATTGATGTATTTATGTGACTTTTGGGTATCCCTCGTGCATTTTATATCGATGACCAAAGAGACGATTTATTAAGTAAGGTAGGTTCTCCGCACCATCGAATATTTTGTTTGATGGTTGTATCTATTTATTGGTTGATGTGCCCAAAATTTGGAGATGATGCCCCAGGCAACGACTCGCCAAAATTTCCGACTCCAAATTTTGGCGTCAGTCTCGAGGGATCTCATCAACACCTTCACCTTTTGAGGACCAAATGGCATTCCTTCACTGCGGACATGAAAAGGCATTATGACGACCTCAAATACTCAGGAAAGTCGTATCAAATTCCTAGAAAAGGCCGCTTGCCTCCTCGAGTCATCTTCACCGCACACTTCCGGCTATTTGAGGTCGAATTTGCAGTCCGAAATCGAAATCGAAACCGTTCGACCAAATGCATCTACCGGACTGATATGTTCAGCCTGTGGTGGCTTACTCGCCCCGAATTGGAACCTCAAAGGTGGAGCTTCTTCATCGAAAGCAACTCCGCGAACAAGGAAAGACCGCCTATCGAACCCCAAACCAGTGAAAGTATTGAATGTGCAATGCACGCTATGTCACTCCACTTCCACAATGGAATTCCAATCAATGAAGAAACGATCAGAGAATGAACCAGCTAAGAGAAAGGTTCCCAGCCAAAGCCATGCGACGCCGGTTGCCGCTGCTCCTCCACCCGGACGAAGCGCCGCCCAGACGAGCACTTTGCCAGTTGGTGGGAATGCTAAGAAGCGATCTCGAAAACGTAAACAAGGTCTTGCCGAGATGATTGCTACCAAAAAGGCCGGGGTTACGACTTCTTCTCGTACCAGCCTTGAGATTATGGACTTTACGAAATCATGACGTGCATCTGATCATTTCCGGAGATAGATTATCTCTGCAAAGATCCATCAGTCACGGCGGATGGGAAAGTTGCGGGAGATTATTACTTGTGTACTTGTCTACAGTGTGTCATTCTGCTTTGTCGCGGATGATTTTCCTCCATCGCTGTCCAAGTTTACAAGCAGAACACAATATGCAACCGCGGCAAAATCTCCGGACCAGTTGGCCACCCGTTAGCGTCCGCAGGTTTCCAACCAATCACCGCAAGCCCTGCAAGCCCTGCAAGCCCTGCAAACAACAGCTTCGGAGCTTCGACCGATGACAACGGAGTTTTGGCCCATGGTATCGGAGTTTTTGCCGGATCATGGCCAGCAACTCCTTGACGATGGCAGACGATTCATTCAGGCGAACTTCTTCGGGCGCTTCATCGGTCTAAACAGGCGTTCATCATGTGGTCCGCGGCATTCATGTGGAAGCCTGCCCACGCTACTATACGCATAATTCTATAATACCGGTTCAACACGAGAAGCGAGGCGGTGTCATCGTACTGCGGACAATGATGGAGTGGGTATCGTACGGCTGCGACTGAACAGATTCGATCAGACGATATATTCACTCGAGAAGATCAATAGCACCCGCTAGTCGATGAGATGATATCTGCCAAAGTTCGACTCTACGATGTTGGGTCATCGGAAAACAACGCCATCCCTCACCCGGACTGAATCACGTCCCCCAAACGATCGAATTGCTCTACCTCTTCCCACTCACCTCCTTCCCCTCCTTTCTCCATCTCTTCACCTTCTTCCGAATCCCCCAGCTCCAACCTCTCCCGTCCCCCTTCCGCACCCCAATCCCGCCCCGGCCTCCAAAGTCCTTATCTCGGCTACTACCATTCCGTCGATCCCCGAGCTCCTCAGGGAACCCGACCTCGTGCTGGTCCTTCCAGATGTGAGACCCGATAGGAAGTCAGCGAAAATGGCGCCTTCAGGAGGCTGTCGCTTTGCGCATGAAGGCAGTAGTGGTACTCGGCTATCCCGGGGAGAGATAATCACTGCTGTCGTGTGGGCGAGGGAGATAGGGTGGCCGTGATTGAGGAGTTCGGGCGGGGTTCCGGGGGCGTTGGAGGGGAGCTCTTCGGTTGGAGACGAGTGGGGCTTGTGCTGCTTTTGGGGATGAAGTCGTGTGTTTTGGGGAGATGGAGGGTGGGTTTGAGCTGTGAGGGAGGATGGAGATTCACAGGGTTGCAGAGCTTAGAAGGATTTATTGGCGGATTGGTGGAGTATTCCGTGCTCGCAAATGATCGTAGCGGCGAGTCCGTTGCTTCACTGGTCGTTGATTGAGGCATTGGTATTGCTGGGGATTAACTCCGAGAAAACATTCACGGATTTGGGGAGGAATGCTGCTTCGGGAAAGTGGCTGCTTGCACAGGTGGGAAAGAGGCTTTGTCTGCAGCAGGCTTGGCAATTAAGAAATATGATCGGAGATTTCGAGCCGGAAAAGCCTGAGGAGAGGCGGTGCATGCCCGAGAGATTGGCGGAGTTGCTACCCGATGATTTGAGGCCCGTTGGGTTCGAAGGAAGCAAAGTAGCTGGAAAGCTAGTGGACATTAATGGCAGTATCCTGTCCGATTGAAAGAATTCGAGGCTGTGATGAAGAAGTCATCGCGAGGGACGAGCCTCGTTGCTGTCGAGGGTGAAGGTATGATGAAGGCAAATGCCATGGTCTATCCTGCAATCGGTCATCCATGTCATTCCGAGTACTCGTCGCCATTGCGTAGGCATCTGAGCGGTATTAAAACATGGAGTGATGATTGAGATGACGATGGCGAATCGGTGATGCGGATATCGATGCGAACGGACGTGTCTCGTCACCGGGAACAGCCAAGCTTCTCTGTTTCAAGTAGCCACGAAGCTTGGGTGAGCGAAACTTCTCGCTTCTCGTTGTCCAGTAGAAAGTCAGAAGTCCATGTTCAACTCATCATCGTAGAAGAGTCCAGACAATTTTGAAGAAGAAAAGACATTAAAATCATCCGAATTTTTCTCAATACATCAGGAAGTGTATAAACAAAATAGTCCAAGTATATCGACACACTCCAAGATCCAGTCTCATGTGATTCCAATAAACATATCTGCCCAGAAAGTTCAAGTCGGCTTCTTTGTGGTATCTTTGTTTTTCAACAGCCAGAATGGGATTCCACGAAGTTCGACACACTCCCCACACTTTCCGCCATCCAGACAGGCCGACCACTGAAAAATATTTAGTTCTCCCTTCATTTCGCCATGAATGCCATTCATAGACATACCCAGTTCATATTATCCGGACATCTTGATAAACATTGCTGCGCATATGAGCATCTTCCGTCAAACGCCGCTACGTTGCTCTGTCAGTTTCTCATTTTGCAAGCGGGTTCCATTTGCCTCACCAGGTCCGGCCAAAGCGGTCGCGAAGAACAAAAGAAGCGAAGCAAGTAGTGACTGGAAGAAAAGCATTGCGGCGTTGACGAACTTTGGAGAATAAGAAATACAGGTGTGTGGAGAGACCAAAGGCAGAGCAAAACAGAAGAAAGTCGAATACGACGACGTTGACGAATATGATGACCGTTATCTACAAAAGTACCTTTTCGAATCCCTGAAGAAACCACCCGTATCCCGAACATCCTATCATCAATCATCCTCTTTGATCGCCTCGGGGAGATCAGCCCACCGATGGTGAAAAGATGCAGGTTCGCGCCCGCCGCACGAGGCCAGCCAGACCTCGCGGAAAGCAAAGGCGGCGTGGAAAGGGTAAGGCGCTTCCGTGCCGCACACGTCAAACACGTGTGATGGCTTTTGGCGAGTCGATATCCGGGGGACAGGATGAAAAGCCAAAAATTGCGTGATGAGATTATCGGATTGTGTATTTTTCCCAACCAGCCTGTTTCGGACCCCTTTTGCAAAGCGTTCGCATCTGTTTCAGGCGGCGCAGAGCTGATAACAGGTGCTCATCAAACGTCCGAAGGTACACCAGCCTGTTTTGGTACGGTCGCTTGTCACGAACGCTCGATCACCAGATCGAACCAACGTATCCGGCAGGCCCCGCGCAGCTTATAGTAATCAACTCATTCATGCTGATCGTTGCGACGAAAGGTGATGAATATATATCCTGGTAATGAAATCGATGGGGATGGCAAGGTAACAAGACAGCCGGTTATGATTGGTCGGCGTCGCGTCCGCGCGTTCACGGTGTTATCCGTGGCTGCCTTACGATCTCGTTCCGCGGATCTGAGAACATCATCAAGCCTCTCGGCAATACCATCTCTGAAATTGAATACCCGTTCAAGACGATCAACCAGATTAGAATGAGAAAGTGTCAGTCAGTCGTTGCTCGTTCATTACCATCACGCACTTCAACTACGATTCGTTTCAAGCAACAACTTCATCGACCCTATACTTCCCAACTGGCATCACCACAAATTCAAGATCTGCAAGCTTTTCATGCTATTCAGCCTAGTTTTCCGATTTCGACCGTAGAAATGAGAATAATATCTCTCTTCAGCTCAATCAGCGATCTCATTCCATCACAAGGCGCAAAGTTCTGCCCCAGAAATGCCTGAAGAACTCCGCCCTACGGATGGCACTTTGGCGACAAACGCTAGATCTGATTGGCTCGCCAACGGAAACTCCGCCACCTCCACCAATCGCTACAAAACCACAACGACTTCAGCGATGAACAGAATAAAAGCATTCCCGTATTCCGTTACCGGTGTCGAAGATGAGGCTACTCAATACGACATCGTACAATCTCCAGTTCTTCGAATTCTCCAAGGCTCCGGATTATGTCATCCTCTCTCATCGCTGGGGCGCTGATGAGGTGACATTTCAAAATGTCGTGGTCGATGGCTTATTGAAAGATCAGAAACCCTCCTCTGGAACCAAAGCCGGAACATCGAAAGTCTTAGGTGCATGTGGTCAAGCTATTCGAGATGGCTATGAGTGGATCTGGATCGACAGCTGTTGCATCGACCGGACGAGCTCCGCCGAACTTTCCGAATCCATCAATTCCATGTGGAATTACTATGCAGGTGCTAACGTGTGCTATGCATATTTGACAGATATCGACAAAGCGAAGAAAACTCGATTTCACAAAAGTGCTTGGTGGTCGAGGGGTTGGACGTTGCAAGAGCTGCTCGCCCCCGACTGCGTCGAGTTCTACAACAAGAACTGGAAACTCATCGGATCGAAGGCGGACATGTACGAGAAGATTTCGGAAATAACTCACATAAGCCAGGATGCCTTGACCAAATCTCGTCCCTTCGACCGTTACAGCGCGGCCGAGAAGCTGTCGTGGGCGGCTCATCGTGCCGTCACTCGCGAGGAAGATGAAGCCTACGCTCTGTTGGGTCTTTTCCAGGTGAACATGCCCTTGTTGTATGGCGAAGGCCGTGGACGTGCTTTCTGCAGGCTTCAAGAAGCGATTTACAGCTTGTCAAATGATGGCAGCCTATTCCTGTTCAGATACAGCTTTTACATCAACAATCAGCCCTTGCTGGCCGATTGCCCGACGAGGTTCTGCCAGCGATCGAATTGCAATGAATGCAGCTCTTTCGCCTCGCTCTGCTTTCCTACTGATATTCCATACGCCAAAGTCATTCCGCGGGATTCGCCCTGGCAGCGGGAAGCGCGCGAATACATCCAGACAACCGTCACCTCCACCCGAAATGAAGTTTCGGCTTCGCTCAAGCTGTTGGATTTCAAGGAAATGCGCAACGAACTCCAACTACTGGGGAAAGAGCCAGCAAACATCGAGTACATCTCTCACATCGCCGTCTTGGATCACACTCTGCAGGATTGCAATGAAATGGCTCTCTGCATTTTGCTACAAAAGGCAGGACGAGCGCAATACAAAAGATTCGAATGCTGCCCAGCTTTACTGCTCCGCGTTCGCGACCACGAGCACAAGATGCATGCGCAAAAGGTCCTCATACACCCAGACTCCCGACCCCGGAATCCGGGAAACGAGGTTGTGAACGTGGAGTTTACTTTGAAAGGTATTGGACTTTGCGCTGTCAAAACTTGGGAGGGAAAATCGGTCTGGCCTGACAAAGGGAGAGGACTTTATTATAGAGTTCAAGCACTACGACGCTATGAGAGCAGCAGATCCATCGTCGAAGTGTCCAGTCTCATCAGCATTGACAAGGCTTCCCCGACGGTAAAGATCGTCTTGAGGGAGGCTTTTGAAAGCTGGTCGATCAGGGAAGTGTCGCAGGTCAGTCAAGACGCTCCCGACGAGACCTCCGGCGATTCATACATCAGCGAGAAATTTTCCAATCGTGGCAAGATACGTTTGCTGAGTGGCAAGAAGTTGACCGTGAACCTCCGACGCATGGCGGCTTGTCGGCGTCCGCAATCCAGAGGGGATTTGTGCTCGTTCCGTTACCAGATTGCAGTGGAAGTGACTTGACTTTATTCCAGCCACTGAAAACGCTCGATCCCGAACTTCGTCCTGATCAGAATATCTTCTTTCTTGACGACAAAAGACGGATCGACCCTCTGAGCGAACATCATTATCTCCGGGTCGGGATGCTCCTTGTAATACTTTCGGAGTCGTCGTCCTTCTTTCTTTGACAGCGTCGAGCTCCACCTGCAAAGAGAGATGTACAGTCAGCCGGCCGAGCCGAGGGGGCAGGGTAGGAAAAGGGAAGAAAGACTCACAATATGCTCTTGCTCTTCCGGCACACCAAAGCCATCCAGAGAGTATCCGTGTGCTCGGGTTCGAGTACAGCTCCATGCCCAGCTCTGTCGACGACGTTCCCGAGCACACCGAAGTATGAAGTGTAGAAATCCATAGTCGTCCGATAGCAGCTCTGGAATAAGGAGACCAAGCAACGGAACGGCATGTTGACAATAATCCGATCGCTCGTTACCTGGTGAGAAACTGGAGGAAATTCGTTTAAGGGTGATGAGTCGAGAGCAGGTCGAGGACTTCAACAACTCACCGAGTTGTTTCTCGGCTGAGAAGTCACAAAGACTCGATTTGCCCTTT
This sequence comes from Erythroxylum mucronatum, assembly GCA_027563825.1. NCBI lineage: Eukaryota > Viridiplantae > Streptophyta > Magnoliopsida > Malpighiales > Erythroxylaceae > Erythroxylum > Erythroxylum mucronatum. The sequence continues at coordinate 12,706 of JAOSBP010162435.1, forward strand.
TCCGATGTTGTGCAGTCGAAAATCTCGGGAAATCGATTATCTACCCCAATCATTCGGACTTTTTTCCCCTTACCCATATTGCCTCTCCAGAATTTTTTTCCGATCTTTGGTTCCCTCCTCTGAACCCCCGCATTTCGTGCCGATACCACGGGAGATAGCATCGAGAGACCGTGGTCCCCGTCCACCACCCGACCTTTTCGTCTCATCCCGAATCAGACCCCGATAATCCCTCTCCTCATCCCCCCTCCGTCCCTGAACCCCAGAGAAGAAGCAAAACCCATCCCCCCTCTTCCCATGATCCCCCCCTGCCGCTCAACCCACTCCACCTCCAACTCCAGCGGCGCGATGACGTTGTGCACGTACCCCGCTCGGAAGCCCTCGTCGTCCAGCGTGTTCGTATTCACACTCGTCGCCGTCGCCGTCGTTGCCGCCGTCGTGGTGGTCATCGTCGCCGCCCCACCCCCGTTCCCTCCAACTCCGCCGATCCCGACCCAATCCATCCTCAAACACGCCCCGATGGCTTCCCGAAACGGACAGTCGTCCATTTTTCCGAGGACTCTCTCCGCGACCATCATGTCGGTGTTGACGGTGAGGTGATCGAGGTCGCGACGGGTGCGCCAGGACTCGATGGGTTTTTCGTTGTGGATCTCGATCAGGAGAATGGCCAAGGCTAGGAGCTGGGGGAAGGGGTGGAAAACTTTGTCTTTATTGCTGTCGATAGTGTTACCACCTTGGTCTTGGGGAACCGAGGAAGGAGCTGCTACTGCTGCACTAGGGTTACTACTGCTGCTGCTGCCGCCGCCATTACCGCCGCTGCTACTGTTGTTACTGTCGTTGAACTTGGCCGAAAGAAAAGGATGCTCGAGATCGGGCTCGTCCTCCCTCTTGAAGAAGAAGTACAGGTCTTTCTTCAGCCAGCCCTCGTCGGACAACCAGGGGCTCTCGTGGTAGAGCAGCAAAGAGCAGGCGATTATGAGGGACAGCCGGCGTTTTTCCGCGAGGTTGAGCTTCACTGGGCTGACGGTGAGGAGGTCCTGCAGGGAGATCGGGTTGAAGGATTCGAGCATGCGGAGGCGTTTGGGGCGGGGGCGCAGCTGCCAGAGGGTTTGCTTGCCGTTGAGGTCCTGGATCAGGAGGCCCAGGCTGGAGTCGTCTTGGATGCAGCGGTGGAGGGCGGAGCAGAGTTTTTCGAGGATGGTATTGAAGGGTTGGGAGGGGACGCTGTTTTATCGGAGTTGGCTTTTGTCAGTGGGTGAAGGGGAGGGGGGATTCGTGAGCTTTTGACTGACTTTTCGGATGTGAGAGTGATGTTGGCTTCTTGCCAAATGTTCACGTGGGACATGAAACAGTCGATCGTGAGGTCTGACTTGGATTGGAGATCCTCCAGCGTGCTTAGGCGGAGTTGAAATTGATGACTCTCGCTGCATGAACAGTTGTGGTGGTGGTACAGCGCTCGGTAGAGACTGCTGACGAGCTTCCGGGCTTGTGAGGAAGGAGCATTCAGCCGGGCGACTCTGTTCCGCTTTCGTTCATCGACAACTTCCACCGCTCCTCCAGCACCTTTGGCCACTTTTTCCATCAGAGCCTCGAGTCGGTCGGTCCATTTCTTGAGATTGGAGAGGAACCGTTCTCGCTTCTTGCTGTGACGGGAAAACCGGAATCTCTCCATGAGCGAGCTGGTGGTGGTACCTCGCTTTCTCGCATCTGCGAGACTTCTTAGTTTCGAATACATGATCCGGTCGCTCTGCTATATCATTAGCAAGAGACCAGCGAATCTTGAAAAGACTATTACCAACCTGCTCAGCCGCTGTTATCTTGGTGCTCTTGTCATCCACAAAGTCTTCGAGAACACGGAGAATCTTTCCGCAATACACCGAAAACTCCTCAAAGCGGCCTTCCGTGATGAAAAAGTCACGGAGTGCATTCTCAAGTCGTGGGTCCGACTGCCAATCGTGCAGGACTTGGGTGGAATCTGAGAGTTTGACACTGTCGGTCAGACCGTAGAGGATGGCATTCTTTACCTGTCGCGTCAGGTCCCCCAGTCGGACCATCTCGATGTAGAAATCATCATAAAAGTCCTCCAGGCTCTCGTCGTACCTCGACTGCAGAGCAACGTCGAGGATGGAATCCACCCCATCCGAGTAGACTTTGGCTGCTTCGACTACCAACGGCAGAACCGCCAACACCAGACCAACGACATCAATACCGGACGCCATGAAATAAATTCGATAGTAGAGATCATCCGGAGAAGACATCTTCACCTGCGAGTTTGCTTCGACCGGTGTGAGCGGGGTACGTCGCTAAATTTAGATTCCATGTACGGTTCTTGGATGTGCTCTTGTGCGATCGATTATGACCGATATTCTCATGGTAACATCTCAATCAAAAAAGACATGTCGGCCGAGACCATCGGCGAAGCTGGACGACGCTGTGCTCAAGCTTTCGTCAAAGTCACACAGTTAGTGGAGGAACCCTCGCAAACCCGTAGAGTCGGGATCGATGCTGCCATCAGAGATCAACTCAGTCGATTCAAGATATGGGCAGGCAATCTTGGCCTCTTTGCCGATGGAAGCCTTTCGGCCGACTTCAGGTTACGGAATCACGATGATGTTCGGGATGTTATTCTCAAGATGCTCGATCGCCTTGAGAAGAAACTCGAAACCGTGAATTCAGATACACCCGTTCCTTCGGACGATCTACCTGTGGAAGACTTGAGCGATAGCTCTTCGTCAGAGGCATCAACGGACGTGTCGGACGCCTCCGAGAATTCATCGGAACCGGAGTTGGAAAAGCTCCAGCCCGTGAGCTTGATTAAGAGGATCGAGGAAATCATCACAAACTTATACAGGATCACGGCTGTCATCAAGAAGCCCGTTTCAAGTAGAGAAGATGATCTGGTCAAAGCATGGTCATCAACCCATTCTCAAGATATCCAGCCTGAGCTCGCCGATCTCCAATCCTACCTAGAATGGTGGACCACGAGGCAGTTTTCCACCCTGTCAATGGGCTTGCGCAGACGCATCATGGACACGAGTATTCAAAGACGTAAGCGACTTCTCTATCGAAGAAAACACCGCATAGCTCTGGAAAGCGACACTCATCGCTGGTTCGAGCCCAGGAATCCCGCCTCTGTGATGAACCCAACGCCTCAAGTTCGAGTCTCTGCCCCTCATGCACAGGCGAGAAATTTCGATCTTCCAATCAAGGCATCCGAAGATAGGCTAGCCGCTGTTCCTGAGGATCAGGCTTCGAGTGTACCAACACGGGGGTTCTCGCAAAGAGCCAAATCTGTAATACTCTCAGATATCACTCCGTCGGTGAAGCAAGGGTTGGATTACCTTGATGTACCACCTATTCCCAAACCTGTTGCAGGCTCGTTCGAGGTGGTGTGTCCTTATTGTAACTTACCTCTGAAGAAAGATGTCCAGAAGGATACCTCGGGGCTACAGTGGAGGTATTTACATTTCTTGATCAATCACTTCCATCAACTCTACTTACAATACACACTAGGCGCCATGTCCTCCAAGACATCGACCCGTATATCTGTCTTTTTGAGGATTGCGAAGCTCCGACCCGGTCGTACAAAACAAAGGACGATTGGGTCTCACACATGGTCAAGCAGCACACGGCGATCTGGTCATGCCAAACCAGATCTCATGCGGATCAACTTTTCATGCATGAAGGAGACTTGGCCAATCATTTCAGAGAAGAGCATCGAGATGACATCCCGGAGGAACATATCCCTTTCATGCTCGAACGAAGCAAAAAGCCAATGCCGGATCCCTTTGCCGTTCTCGCCTCCAAGCTTGAGTCTTACTCATGCCCATTCACCGGCCCTCTTTGCTCGGAGAAAGTAGTCGATGCCTTTACACCTACAGAATCCTGGCACATTCCCGAGTTCCCCGAAGCTTCTTACAAGAGGATTCGTGATCACCTGGCGGGACATTTGGAGACTGTTGCGCTCTTTTCCCTGCCTCTCCGCGATGGTACGAGTAGCCGAGGCTCCAGTGAACGTGTGGTCGATGACGTTCAACAACGCGAAGATGCATCGCTCGAAGACCTGCCTGATCTTGTCTTTGAGGATCCACCAGTATCCCTAGCAGCGGAAGATCAATCATCTATTCATGACGACGAGACACACCCTGTAATTGAAGAGCCAGAACATCTCGTCTCAGATGCTCTCTGGTTCTTGTCCGATTCATACGACGAAGAGGCTACAGATCTCTATGCACCCATGATATTGCGAGAACGAGCACTCCTCAATTTGGCCGTAGACTCTAGTCACACGGCAAATGCGCTGTCAAGCTTGCGTAACCGCATCACTCAATACGAAACACAACAGAAATTACTCCTTCTCTTACATGGGGTGATGATCGTGGGCTGCTTACTGACAAGCCTTTGCGAGCTGCACATCCGCATGGATTTGAGGAATGCTGACGGGTATGCATACCCACGTCTTGAAGAAAGTCTGAGGCGACGTTTTATCAGGTTTGATAAAGTGCTTACCCCAACCAAGCAAAGGCTCAGAGAAACAGCAAAGAGGATTCAAGACCCACGCCAAACAAACGAAAACGCGATGTTGAGCATCATAACAGCTCAAGTAGAGCTTGTGCTTCATCACGGGTCTAGAACGCCAATCTATGACGATAAATGGAAACACATAAGCGACTATATCCGTGAGGTCCTTCTAGTTTTCTATGCTGTCTTGACTCGAATACATGACGGAATAGAACACTCTTCATTACCCGAGAGTCCCGGGAGATTGTGTGACCAAATGAGACTGTGCGAAATCAACTTGACCAAACTTTGCAATGCGTTGAATTACGATCATCCGCTAGATTCTCCAGAACCCTTGCACGACTTAGCGGCGGTGTTCGATCAACACTACAGTCAGAATTCTGTCGACAGATGCATTAGGGAATATTCCTTTACACCTGCGGATCCAATTTCAGCTCTGTTCCTCGACTGGTCATTCGTCTATGAATCTGAAGGGGGACGAGATGCTGTCTTCGTCGCTCCCGGTGATGACAAGACCCTTCAACATTTCAACAGTTTGCAATCAAAACGACGCGGTCTCGATAAACTAGGATTTATTCCAGATGTTTCCTACGACAAGATTTACAGAGAACTCACACTATTGCATCTGGAAGGTCAAAACAGCATGATCGGCGATATCCGCAAATGGATAGATGATCCACATAGCGGACGGACAGCCATCCTTTACGGTTCACCAGGCTCTGGAAAAACAACCATATGCGCCGTTGTTGCATATTTGCTGAATGAGCACAGACAATTAGGAGCAAGCTTTTTCTTCGACGCCTCATACAAAATATTCAGTAACGGCTCCTGCTTCTTCCTGCCCCTGGCGGCCCAGCTCGCTTCCAGACTGCCTTTTTACACTGAAGCTTTGACCGAAGCCCTGGCCGAATGCGAAAGCGCCTCGAGCATGAGCGCAGAGGAACAATTCGTGAAACTGATCAGTCAACCGCTGGCCACGTGTGTCTCGAACTTCGAAGACGCGGGGCTTGCACGAATCGTGATCATTGTCGATGCGCTGGATGAGTGTGAGACTGAGACCGGGAATGAAATCCTCCGCTTGTTGTGTAAAGCGGGAAACTTGCCAGATCTCGTCAAAGTGTTTTTCTCGACGAGACCCAACACCGAGTCCTTGCATTTTCCATACTCTGGCAAGGTATTTCGCCTATCGACTGACTCTTTGGACCTCGATCGTTATCTAAACGTTGAGATGATAACACACGACGCATCTCTAGTTGTTTCTGGCCGATCACTTATTACAGACCTCAAACTAGAGTTCGCGCATTCACTGCTGCATTCTGGCGCCGGATCCTTCGCTGAGGCAAAAACGATCGTTGAGATTGTTTTACCCAAAAAAGACGACGAGATATTGATCGAAGACTGGCGACCGATATTCGCAACTATGTCGCGATTGCGATCTCCGATCGTTGATTTTGAAACCAGTATGTACCAGGCATGGCTGGATCATGTCCTGCACAGTTTCGACGAGGGGGAAAGGACAACGGTGATTCAAGATTTCCAGTATATCATCAACACGATTGCTATACTAGTGCGTCCGGTGTCGCAGTCTACTCTAGCTGAGATTCTCTACTTGGATGAGGTGAACATCGTCAACTGGCTGATCCCATTTACTTTCGTCCTTAATGACCGTTCGGATTGGCCGATATCCGTTCAAATCGCCCATTCTTCCTTCTACAACTTTCTTCTTGGATCGAATCTCTCGAGGGGCAGGACTTTGCGCTTGAATCAGGCAGAAACGCACTACCAGTTATCGAAAAATTTGATTCAACATCTTAGCCCGCAGCATGTAGTGGGCAATATTACAGGCTCATTCGATTATGCTTGTCGATACTGGGCATATCACGTAATAAGTGCTATTCCAGTCCTTTCAAATGCTGAAGTTGAAGAATTGTTGCCCAACTTCTTGTCATATCACTTCCTCAATTGGGTGGAAGATATGAGGACCATCGAGGGCGACACTACACCACTGCAGCAAATTGACGAGTTGACCTTTGGAATCACACAAATAAGCGGGTATGACTCCAGAACGTGCAGGATGCTCCGAGACTGTCAGGAGTTCCTGCGACGAGTCTCTGGCATGATCCAGCGCTTCCCAGATCAGCTGTACTCGAGTGGGCTGATCTTCACTCCCAAGGGAAGCTTCATCGGGGGGGCGTTCGAAAATCGCCTCACCGGATCGGTTCGATTGCTTGCGATCGTCAGGCCCCGCTTGCCTAAGATACTTGTCGTTTCCGAGGATGAAGGTGACATCAAGTGCATGTGTTTCTCACCGGATAGCACGCTCCTCGCAACTGGGTCGTCCGAAAACACCGTAGCATTATGGGAAACGACGACTGGTACTATGAGACGTCAGCATTGGCTAGATGCTGGAGTTAATTCGATAGCCTTCTCACCGGATGGTTCTTCTGTTCTTCTAGCATTGAGCGATTCAAGTCTGAGGTTATGGGACGGTAATCTTGAATTCGAGATCTGGACCATGAGCAACCACGATCATAGAATATACTCGATCGCATACTCTCCGGACGGAGAAACGATTGCATCTGCATCCACGGATGGGACTTGTAGCCTTTGGAAGCCAAGGGCTTGTGCAGAAGCGGTGAGGATCGAAATGGGGAAGAACGATTTCAACTCCCTTGACATCGCCTTCACCTTGGACGATGAGCTCGTAGTATTCAGGCCGTCGGACAAGATCGTCGAGTATTACAACATCGATGGATCATCCTCTGGAACCAGAGAACTCGAAAATTTTCCGGACCTGGACATTGCTGGGGTCGAATTTTCCCGGGACGCACGGTTCATGGCATGCAGACCCAATGCTCGCTCGTTCGGCAATGCCGTCAGCGTCTGGGATCTTCAATCAGGGACCTGCGCCGGAGTTTTGGAAGGTCACAGCGGGCCGGTAGCGCAAATGTCTTTATCGGCAGATGGGCGACTGCTCGCGACAATAACAAGAACCGGCGACCTCGACCTTTCGCTATGGGACGTGGTGGGCGGCGTCAGGTTGATCAAGATTGAATCACAAATTCAATATTGGAGTGCGAAATCGTTGACTTTGTCTCCGAATCGTCGTCTTCTAGCGACGCTGTCGGCGGATGGAAAAGTCGAAATCCAGAGGGAACCGCAGGAGACTCCTTGGGTCCGCGTGCAACCAATGGATCCACCTCGTGCGTCTGACATCAACATCAGCGCCGTCGCTTTCACCGATCGGGGGCGAATAGTGGCTGCATTGACCGGAGGCCAGTCTTTGAGCAAACCGGTGGCTCTGAATGAACTTGACATCGAAAGGCTCATGAATATACCGCCAGAGAACAAGTTCGAGGTCCTGGGGATAGGAGGACAAGCCGTATGGGCTGATGGTTTTATCCTGGGAGAACCCTCTACCGGTGACCCGTCGATCGATAGGATAATCGAAGTCAAAGGCGAATGGGCTCAAGTCAGGGGTGCAGATGTGCTTTACCTTCCGGAGGAATATCAGGGTACTCATTGGGCGGCGCGGAGGAACCTGCTCGCTGTGGCTTCCAAGGATGGGAGTATCGCTGTGATATCGTTCGAGGATACCTGAAGGTCATGTTCAATGGACTTTCTCCTCGGATTCGTCCTGGATATTCCTTGAGGATACCCAGATATCATCACAGATTCCGATCATACAGACAATTCATGTATAGTAATGCCATGTTCAAGTAGAATAACAAATGGCTTGCCGTTCTTAACATGAGGAAAGCCAAAACACTGTCATGCATTCGAACATCATGACTATGCTTTGTATAGCCTCCATAAAGATACACGATAGACCCGACGATTTTCACACCAATGACGCTTCCCTAGCTCATTTCCACGATAGATAAGCTGGCACTTTCGGGGACGAACGATCTCAACAACCTCTCGAAGAGTGGAAAGACGCAAGCAAACATATTTCAGCAAGTGGGTCAGATCTACAAACCCATCTTCTTCCCCCAGATACCCCCGCTCTTTTTCTTGGTCCCAGCAAGCTCATCATCCTCGTCGTCGTGGTCGTCGTCAAAATGTTGGACCCCCCTCCTGTTTTTCTATCCAACGGTTTGGCCGGGGTGAACCCGGGGGGGGGAAACTCGCAAAACCGAGATGAAATGCCCGATCGACCGACGGATGATGATTCGTCCAGCGAGATCAACAAATCCCTTTTCGGGGGTCGATCGGAGGTCGGGATTTCCGCTCGAGTCCGGCTCGCTCGTCGAAAGTCCATTTCCTGCTCAAGTCCTGGTCGGTTTGGTCCAGCTCAGTTCAGCCCAGTCCAGCAACGAGTTGGACAGACGATCTGGACCTCGATCCGTACCCCATCGAACCTGGATATTCCGAGCCCTGTGTCCACTCCCCGTCTCTTGCCCTTTGAAGTATCGCCCAGCCTGCCCCGGGTCGCATGAACTTGTACCTCCGTTCTCTTTTCTTCACGTGGGAGTGTTCTGATCCATGCGCCGTGATGACGGGCGTGCTCTCATCCTTCCCGCGAGAAGGGAACCTCCCTGGGGGGTTTCTGGGCTCGCGAGGGGGGATGTGAGCGCTTTGCACTCGGCCTTGAGGAGGGAGGTGGGAGATTGTTCAAGGAAGACTGATATGGGCTCGGCTTGCGCGGATCGGGGTGGGGACGCTGGGGTTTTGAGGTATGCCGGTGGAAGGCAGGACTCATCGCTTCGAAAGAGGTGCGCGAGGATTCTGGGCCGGTTCGGGGATGTTGCTCTGGATTTTTGAGCGGGCGCAGGAGAGACACCGATGAATGCGATGCTCTTGGGATGAGTTGTCCCTGCGATGGAACCATGTTCGATGCACCCTAGCGTCGTCCTTATTGGGTGAGTTGGACTGGAGGTTTTGGTCTACGTCTTCAACAGTTGTGTCTCCTCTCGACGATGCGGAAGTGTGTGCTGCACGATCCTGCTGAGTGCATGTCGCTCAGACTTTCGGAATCGTAGGTACCTTCTCTTCTGATGACCTGCGCTTCGCTTCTGGCGGGAGTCTTTGTCAACAGTTCCTGACGCCATCTTACTGGCCGCATCGCATCCTGGTGGCCACGTTGAAAAACTGAATCGGTCGGCAGGTGCAGGAAGCCATTGACGAACTTGGTGTAGTGGCCGTGATGGGACGGAACTCTCGCAAGGTTAAGAAGTTGGATATCCGAAAGCAACTGTGAAGATGATGCAGGGCAAGGTTTGCGCCACGGAGGTGAGGTGATATGCGGGGTATTCCCGCTTTACCAATGGCAGGACATCGAGGTTTTGTATGCCTGAGGCTGAAAAAATTGATAACGTCACGTCAGCTTCGTCTGACTATACAACATCCTTGTCCTGGTCTATTTCGCTTTATCAAAACTGATAGGTCTCTAGACAAATTGTTGATGGATGGTGAAGGGAATAGCCAAGAACTTCCGCGTGTGATGAGTGTGTTGGAACTCTATTCCATGCGAATGTTGGATTAGAGTCGGGATTAAACTTTACTACCTCTGCCCTGCAGGCTAAAGCCTGAAGAAAAACAAGCGAGCCCCTTGATAAGCATGATCCGCGGCAAAAGCTCCCCGCATCGAAGAGCTCTGGCCTCCATGGTGCCGGTCTGGCGGCCGCCTCGTACCGTTTGTTGATGTTCTGATTGTTGTGCAGACCAGTGTGTTGAAACCGAGGATCATCCTTCCGGGTCAGTCATGAGTTGTTGTGCTGAAATTCGCAAGACGTTATAGGTACAACCAAAAACTCATCGAACAAAACATCATGCCTTCTCATTCCGACCGGCTCCACCATTCTCATTCACCTTCCTCTTGATAACATCGAGCCCGACCTTCTTCTTGACGACCGGATCCAGCGTCCCGATCGGCAAACGCGAGGTAATCCTGACGATGGTCGCGAACTTTCCCCTCCACACCCTGTACGGAGGCTTGGATTTGCTGAGGTCCTTCGCGATCTTCTTCGCCCACGACGCCGCGCTCTCGCTGACGGCCACCTCATCCACGCCCGTCATCCAATGCTCGACGACGTCCCTGGCGACGCCGTACTCCGAGTCGGACGGCAGCACGGCTTTCGGAGCATTCTCGTAAAAGTTGGACACCACCGACCCGGTCAGAAGATTCACCACCCTGACCCCCATGGGCTCGAGCTCGATCCGCATCGTCTCCGTCAAGTTCCCCGCCGCGGCTTTCGAGGCGTTGTACGCCCCCGCGAAAGGCAGCGCGCCCACCGCCAGCGACGCGCAGGAGGTGTTGTTCACCACCGTCCCGCCGGTGGAGGACCTCACCAGCAGCGGGAAGAACGCGCGGGTCGTGCGGATGAGGGAGAAGACGTTGAGCTCGAAGTGCGCGCGCGTGCGGTCCAGGTCGAGGTCGAGCACGGGCATGCAGTACCCTCCGCCCGCGTTGTTGAGGAGCATGTCCAGCCCAGCGCCGCCCGTGAGTTCGGAGATCCGCGCGACGCACGCCGCGACGGATTCGTCCGAGAGCGTGTCGAGTTGTACGGTCTCGCAGCCCGCGGCGAGGGCTTGCTTGAGCTTGGACGTGTTGCGCGCGGAGGCGAAGACCCGCCAGCCTTTGCGTTGGAAGGCGAGGGCGAGGGCGGAGCCGAGGCTGCCGTCTGAGCAGCCGGTGATGAGGATGGAGCGTTGAGGTTTGGTCATTGTCGGTGTCTCGATTTGGTGGTGAGGTTCGAGGATGGTAGGTCTTCAGCGACAATTTGATGTGTCGTGGATTCACTTGGCCTTCGCAAGGTATGAATTGGGTTAGATGTGGGGATCGACTTTCGCCAGGGAGACGACGTGGCTAAATAAATCGTCGGGGGCATGGCATCGATCTATCGTCCCCTCCCAAGCAAAGCTTATGCGTTGTGAAATGCGGGATCATATCGGCAGAACAGCGGAATCACAATACGACCCAGGTAAGGATGCCCAGAAATGCAAGGTTGGCCAAGTGGCATGGCATTGGGCAGGACGAGGAGGCTACTTGATAAACTTTGATAGCAATCAAGCCACATGAGTCGGTTCGACATGCACCTTGCATTATGACCTTGACTTGGTAAGGATGTTTGCGTCAGAATCAGCTTGATGTTTTGTCAATTGTTCGCTTCAAAATAGAGTTATACACCAGGGAAAATCCAGTCGACGTATAGACTCTGTCGTATGTGATGACGGAGTAGAGAGTGCAGTGAAGATGCGATTCCTCGGCTCAATTCCATTTTCGAGTCTTGGTATGCGAGAGTTTGAGAACGAACCAAACGTTTGGTTGGAGTTTAGGGTTGGTAAAATCCTTGTCTGTATGCAAACATGACATGTCCAAACCCCTGTCAATTGCCGTGTCTCCACGTTTGACAATTCGGCTGTCGTAATCAGGGTTGATGTTTGATAATCTGTCGATTCCAGACTTTACTGTACAGCGTCGATGACCATGAACGCCAGCCATTATTTATCGGACGCAGTCGAAGATATATTACTCTCCAACATCCCGAATCGGGCAAGAATCATCTGATTGTTGGGATCCATATCGGATGTGAGGAACTATCATCAGCTGCATCAAATAGAAAAGAAAACCCTCCGAAGCGGTCATCAACCGCCATCAGCCGCAATCCCATGCGGATATGAGAGGTACTCAAATATTTTGATGTGGAAATACTGACTCATATTCCTCATATGCGGAGAATGTTCCTAGATATCCTTCTGATATGACCAGTCCGATGAGTCAAGATGACAGAGTCCACCACGATTCGCTTCTTTCAACCAGCCTATTGTATTCACTCAGAGACGGGAGATCGACGCTTGGAACTTCGCAACGATTTCGGGGGGGGGAGATCTCGCTTGGTTTTCTCCACAGGGAAGGGAATCCCCAGGATGCCACTCTGACCGACTAATTTTCGGCCCCGAAGGTTTTTCAATCGCTCGCCAGACACGGCACATTCGAACAGTTGCGCGCATAGAACGATGACTCACGTTCACTCATTCACACCTTCTTTCTCTCCACAAAGGAAGATGGCGAAGATGCGAACAAGCCACGAATCATGGAAAGCAAAAGTTGCATCTGCCAGACACATGGACGAGACATTGTGTCGATCCCGATCATCGCAAGCGCAAGGCAATCATCCACCGCACCAGGCCGCGTGTCGATTTCGCAGTCGCAGCAGGCAACCTCGAAAAAAGCACAGCAATATCCGAACCTGATCCACCCCGGTGATCCCCCGAACGCGACCGGTGAATCGACCGCCGCCACACCGCAACGCTTCTTTCGTCCCTTTCAAGTTTCAGCCGCAAAAACCCTATCCGTCTATTTCTGCCTTTCTCGCAGGCCACCGCATTCCGTAGAAATAGGCGGCTGCGAAAATGAAAGTAGAAGATAAGCAGAGCGACAGACGAAAAACCGTAATTTAATTAAATCAATCCAGCTCTTCCTCGAAACCTCCCACCTTTCTCTCCCTCCATCTATTCTCTTTTTCTTCTCCCTTCCCAATGGGTCCAATAATAGGCAAACCCTTAGATGGCAGACCGGCACTCTCCCTCCCTGTTCTGATTTTCACAGCAGTTTGTCTGGCTATCTCCGTCTTCTCCTTTGGCAAAGCTCTCTTCCCCGAACTCCGCAGACTTTCCTCTCGCTCCTCTTCACCTACCCTCGTCGACGCCCGAGATGACGAGATCGACGAAACCGAAGCCGAGTGCTCAGACCGATTCGGTTCGTGGGAACGGGGCGAAGTCTACGAAGACCCCGACGGGCGATCTTCGGGGGAAGAAGATGCGTTCCTAGAAGGCTGGCTGATGTTCGTGCGGATTTCGGTTTTCTTTCTTGAGGTCTTCACGCTTTCTGTCGTGTATTACGCGAGGACGAGGAGGCTTTGGAGGCGTCTGATTGAAGTGGATGTGGGTTCGGCGGAGGGGTGGATGTATATTTTGTGGGTGGGTGAAGTCTGATCCATTAGAAATACTATGGAAGGCTGACTGATGCGTAACGCGAAAGAATTTGAGCGCCCCGATTATTTTTTGGTGGTGTTTTGGGCCGAGGAGAATGATGCATGATTCTGGAAATTGGATTGCGGTTGCGGAACTGGGGCTCACGGCTGCTTTGGGGGTTGATAGGCTTTCGAATGGAGAATGGGGGACGACATGGGACGAGGTGGGGGAGTGGTCGTGGTGGGTGCTCATGTGCTCGGGGATTGGGATGGGGTTGCTTTGCGCTGCGGTGCCGAGGAGGCCGAAGTTGTGGAGGGATGGGACGGAGGTGGATGATCAGTTTAGTTGCTCGGCGGTTGCGAGGTGAGGCTCAGGTGCTGTCTTCACGACGAGGGTATGCTGATGGATTCGCTTCTACCACAAGGATTTCGTTTTCCTGGATCAAACCGCTGCTGAATCGAGCGAGGAATGAACGAACACTGGAGTATTCGGACTTACCGGCGCTGGATCGCGCATCAACAGCGCAAGCTTTGGAAGTTGCTTCACATGGATGGCCCGGTCGGTTCGATGAGCGGAGTCCTCTTTGGAGATGGATTGTCCGGGCACATTGGAAGTCTTTCGTTAATCAATGGACTTTCAGTATTCTCGAAAGTTTTGCCATGGTTCTGCCCCTCATCTGTCTTTTCAAGATACTGAGAATACTCGAACACCCGGATCCCGGGAATGGTGCTTACCTTGGTCATTTGATATTCTGTTTAGGATTGGCCAAGATCATGCATGTTTATTTGGATACCTGGTCTGTCCATGCTCACCGAACCGCACATGCAATTCGCTAATGGATCCTTTTCTAGGCTTGGATGGATTGCACTTGGACGATCCGGTTTAAACGTCAGAACACAACTAAGTGCGGTCATCTATGCCAAAGCACTCCGAATGAAAATTGTCGATGGTGGAATACATTCAGGATCCGATGCAGTACCTATCGAAGATCAAGTAACCACTGGTGGTCCTGTGGACAATGTTTTACCGCCGAACGAGACAGATCCCCTTCTGCCCATCAAAGACGACACCACATCAGATTCGGGAGAAAAAGTGCCCGATGACAAAGATGATGCTAAAAAGGACGACGAGTCCAGTAAAGTCGCACGTGAGGTGGTCAACTTGCTCGGCATGGATCTCCATAGGATCTACATCTTCGCAGGTTGGAACTCGGACATCGTTCGTGGGGTAGTGAAGTTGCTCATCACCCTTGTTTTTCTGGTGCTTCTTCTCGGTTGGTGGAGGTGAGTGAATTGCTGGACATCCATCAAACAAACACAACTGACATTATACAGTACAATTGCCGCTCTTGCCGTGCCCTTGCTGCTCCATCCTCTCAGTCAACTCGCCTCAACCCGATATACAGCAGCGATGATGGACTTGTCCAACGCCCGTGATGACGTCTCCCACACCATCACGGAGGCCTTGCATGGCATCCGACAGATCAAGATCACCGCCGCTGAGCCTCAATGGGAAGCAAAGCTTTTGGCGAAAAGAAGCAAAGTTCTCGAGGCTCAATGGAGGTTGTACACCTGGGGCACATATATCATTTTTGCCTTTTTTGGAATACCCGTCATGATGGGTGCTGCTGCCTTTACTGTCTACGTCTTGCTATACCGTGAGATGACTCCATCTGTTGCATTCACAGCACTATCGGTTCTGACGGGACTTGAATGGACTGTCGCATCTCTACCCGTGTCAATCACCGAGCTGCTGGATGCAAAGGTCAGCGCGAAACGGTTGGAGGAGTATCTGAACTCTGATGAAAGACGACTCCAATTGGTTCACGGAGATCGAATCCGTTTCGCGGATGCCACCATCACTTGGCCGACGGCCAACAAGCAAAAGTGTTTTGAACTCTCCGGCTTGAACATGGAATTCGAACCAAACGAATTGAGGTGAGGACTACTGTAGAAGGTCATGACAATCACTAACATTACACAGCGTCATCTGCGGCAAAACTGGCTCAGGTAAAAGTCTTCTCCTCTCAGCCATCATCGGCGAAGCAGAGATCGTATCAGGAGCAGTTCAGGTCCCGACATCTTCCCCAATGTACCAATTCAAAAACAACCATATCCCCCCCGAAACCTGGCTCATCCCCAACGCCAAAGCCTACGTGAGCCAAATCCCCTGGATCGAAAATGCCTCCGTCAAGGACTCCATCCTCTACGGCCTCCCCTACTCCGAGCAGCGCTACAAACAAGTCCTCCACTCCTGCACCCTCGAGGTCGACATCGCCTCTTTCCCGGACGGCGACGCTACCGAAATCGGCGCAACGGGCATCAACCTGAGCGGCGGCCAGAAATGGCGCCTTACCCTCGCCCGCGCTCTCTACTCTCGAGCCAGCATCCTCGTGCTGGACGACATCTTCAGCGCCGTGGACGCGCACGTAGGTCGGCACCTCCTCGAGCACGCGCTGAGGGGGGAACTGGCTGCTAACCGCACCCGCATCCTCGTCACGCACCACGTGGGTCTCGTGGGTCCGCACGCGCACAAGATCTTCGATCTGGACAAGCGCACGGAGGAGGTGGGTTCGGCGGAAAGCTCGGGGGTGGTATCCGAGTCCTCGAAGAGCTCTTCCACTGGTCACGACGTCCCCGCTGCCAATGCAGACGTCGACGAACAGGAGGCTTCGGGTGGTCCTCCCGCCCCGACTCCGCAGAAATTCCACCCCGAAGAACTCCGCGCCCAAGGCCGCATCTCCCCCAAGGTTTACAAGTCGTACATCTCCGCCTCGGGCTCCATCTTCCCCTGGATCCTGGCTTTGGCCCTGTTCGTCACGGCCGCGACCGCGACGCTCGCGAGGTCGTACTGGCTCGCGATCTGGACCGAGGCCTACACCTCTTCTCCTCCTTCTTCCGGCTCCTCCGGCCCCTCCGGCCCCTCTCCCAACTTGAAGTTCTACCTGAGCATCTACCTCTCCCTAGCCCTGATCTCAATCCTCTCAGGCGGAATCAAAACCCTCGCCATCCTTTCCGGGAGCTACCGCGCATCCCGCAAGTTGTTCGAGCGGGTCACCTCCCGCGTTCTGCGCGCGAAGACGAGGTGGCTCGACACCCAACCCGTGGGCCGGATCCTCAACCGGTTCGTCGCGGATTTCGTGCCCATAGACGGTCCTTTGGGGATGGACATGGTCTGGGCCTTGGACGGGAGTTTCTCGACGTTGACGGTGGTGGTTTCCTCGGTGCTGGTTTCGGGGTGGATGCTCCTGCCCATGGGCTTGCTGCTGGGTTCTTGCGTATGGATCGTCGCGGGGTACTTGGATGGGGCGAGGGATCTTAGGAGGTTGCAATCCACGGCTCAATCCCCGGTTTTCGATCTGGTTACCGCTTCGCTGTCCGGGCTCGCGACGATAAGGTGTTTTGGGAGGGAGGGGGAGTATCTGAACCGGATGTTTGGGTTGGTGGATCGGATGGCGGGGGCGACGTTCAACAATGTTCTCGCTGGGAGTTGGGTGAGGTTCAGGCAGGGGAGCTTGGGGGTTCTGCTCACGGTCACGGTCGCGGTGCTGGTGTGCGTGGTGCTGAGGGAGGAGGTTTCCGGGGCGCTGGCGGGGTTCGCGCTGAGCTTTGCGATGAACTTTTCGTCGGTCGTGGAGGCGACCATCTTGAGGTACACCATGCTCGAGCTGGAGATGAATTGCACGGAGAGAGTGCTGGAGTATGCCGAGGAGTTGCCGAATGAGGATCCTGAGGCTGGAGAGGTTGCGCCTGAGAGCTGGCCGGATAAAGGTGAGGTCGTGTTCTCTGACCTTACGGTTGCTTACTCTGAGGAACTCTCCCCTGTGTTGAAGGGTGTGAGTTTCGCCGCGAATCCCGGGGAACGTATCGGCATCGTGGGAAGGACGGGCAGTGGGAAGACGACTCTCACGCTCGCACTTTTGCGCATGCTGGCCTCACCGAAGAAGGGCAAAATCGAAATCGATGGGCTCGACATCCAGTCTTTGCGAACGGCGGATCTGCGCTCTCGGCTCACCGTCATTCCGCAGGATCCAGTGCTCTTCTCCGGGACCTTGAGATCGAATCTGGATCCGTTCGACCGGTACGATGATGTTTCCCTCTTCGAAGTTCTGAGGAGAGTGAGATTGCTATCATCGTCTTCGCTTTCCTCCTCTTCATCCTCGTCTTCCTTGGGAGAAGCGAGGAAAGATATGGCAGCTGGAGGTTTCTCCTCCCTCTCCCACAAAGTCTCCAGGGGAGGATCCAATCTCTCTCAAGGCCAAAAACAACTGCTCTGCCTCGCAAGGGCGATGCTCGAGCGCTCAAGGATCTTGATTCTCGATGAAGCCACCAGCGCTGTCGATGCACCGACCGACGCAGTCATTCAGCGGAGTATCCGAGAAGATTTTGGAGCGACAACCATGTTGGTCGTGGCGCATAGGTTGAGCACGGTCGTAGATTTCGACAAGGTCCTCGTCATGGGTGGAGGAGAGGTGTTGGAGTTTGGAAGTCCGAGAGAGTTGATGGCGAAAGAGAACGGAAGTTTTCGGGGATTGGTTGAGGAGAGTGGGGAGAGGGAGGAGCTCGTGCGGAGGATTGGGTTATAGATTTTGTTCATATACACATAGATTAAACGAATGGAATAAACGGGTTCTCCACCGTCGCAGGAAAATGTCGTTCGCAGCCTTGGTAAATCACACGTGCCCGCTTCGTCAACCCATATGATCCTTTCCGACTCCGTTTTAGCTTGCCTGAAACAACTGTTGTACAACACTGGACAGAACGTTGAATATGTTACACTGCCGAAGAGTCTGGGCAACATACTGCCAACGATTGGAAATCATGCTGAAACTCCGAGAAGCATCGCTTTGTTCCCCTCCATCTATTCCCCCAAGTTCCAAGAGAGCAAAAATCACCGCAGGTTAACGTATTCCTTAAAATCGATATTATCGGCCGTCTCGAACCTGGGATCGATGTTCATCTCATCACCTCCATTGCCGTTATTACCGTTCCCGTTCCCACCACCGATACCATCCTCGGCGTCGAGCGAAGGGTCAATGTTGGGTGGCTCCTCACTGTTGATGATTTCCGTGTTCGGGGGGACCGCTCTTCCCAGCGCTTCTCTTCTCGTACTCTTTCTCACATTCTCCCTCGGAAGTCGCGGCAGTGCGGGATTGCGATTGTTGTTGATGCAGTCTCCCCGGCTATTCATCCAGAGTGAAGCCTCCTGGAATTCCCCTTGTCGGGCCATGGCGGCGAAGTTGTCTGGGTTCAGGATGGGGAGCAGGCGACTCGATTCGTACCATCTGCCTTTGACATTATCAGGCTCAACACGAACATTGGTACTGGCGAGCTGCCAGAAACTCGCTCGCTTCCGAATAGGAATGGTTCGGGCATTACGGTAGGCGAGATCGCTTTTGAGGCGGGAAGGGAGGCAAGGGTTTGAGGTAGCGGCGGCGAGGGTTTGATTGGGCTCGGAGTGCGGCATCGAAGTAAGGGTGTAGATGTCTCCCTCAAGGTAGATGGATTGTTGAGCCGACATGCCGGACGGCTGTTGACGCTGCTGCTCGATGACGGCTTGCAAAATCATGATATCAGAGCCGGAGCCGAATTGGAGCCGGATTGGATCGCCGAGCCAGACTTTTTCGCCACCGAGGAAGAGGCCATCGTAGCGGGACTCGGTGACGCCGGATTCTACTTCCCGCGAGGAGTTCTTGGAGATGGGGGTGTAAGATGCGTCGATGGCTTTGGCCGCGAGGATGCTGCCGTCAACCTCCACATCCGAAGTACCATAACGGCCATTCAACAAGCCTTCCCAATCGACTTTGTCATAGCGGGCAGGATCAGCGAGGCTGTTGAGCATACTGCTGGTGTATTGCGGTACACTCCAAGCAAGCCAAGGCCGCATCTCCGTGGTCGACTCTTTGGCAACGGGCTCGGGATGGAGAAATGGATGTGAAAGAGGCTGCACACTATACTGTTTATTTCCTTGGGGTGTTTCCCACCGTTGTAGAACAACACCGAGACCCCATCGCTGTCCACGATGAAACCAGACCAGCTCTCCAGTGCGGTAGAGATATCCGGTGTATTGTGAATCCATGTACTGTTCCTGGGTTTTTGGACGAGGGAGAGGTGAAGGAATCTTCGGACGCACTTGGTTGTTCGAAGAGGTCTGCACGACGGCTGGCATCTGAGGAGGAATTGATGATTGAGGAGGGTCTGGATTCGATTTCGTAGCTGTCGCTTGAACACTGGTCTGTTGATTGGTCGGATTCCGTTGTTCAGACTCTCTGTTGACCGGCTTCTCCACCTGAGGGGCGGCGGAACTGGAAGTCGGGGCGACATTGGTGTTGGGAAATAATGATTCGACATCCTCAGGACAGCATAGCTTGCAGGAGCAGTTGTCAGGATCTCCACTCTCATCGTCGCAGAGCCAGAGCAAATGTGGAAAAAAATCTGCCGGGCTCCTGAACCGTTTCCGTCTGCCTTCTGGATGGCCGTAAAGGTATGCGTCTTGCCTATCATTCCCCCCGGCTGCATGGGTTTTACTCTTCACTTCAAGTTTGCCGTCTTTCTCGGTGCGTTTCACATGTTCGAAGAGTCGATATCCTTCGGGGAAAACGGCGAGTATGTGCCCAAAATCGTTGGAAGATTTTTCCTTCGGATCTGAATAGTATCTCGCCAGCATACCGCCGAGCTTTCTTCGCCAATCGAGATGCTTGGGCTCATCGATGGCGACTTCTCGATAGAAATCGCTGACGCCATCTTTGTCCGGTTTTTGATCAAGTTGATCTTCCGTTGGCTGATTTAATTCTTTACGTTTTCTGACTGTAATTTCCGTCTTGCCATCACTCCGACGGCAGTACAATGGATACAATGGTGCCATTCTCCGGATCGCATGGAGCTGTTGGTGCAGATTTGGTCGGTACTGGCAATCAATCATATACACGTGATGGAACAGGGTTGCGGCCCGCTAGCCGTGCGCTAGTAATCAACGGGAGCGTCCCGCATAGGCTACAGCAGGGACAAATTTAGCGTGTCATGGCGCGGTCGTGGGTCGCGTCGGGGTGTAATCGTGTAAAGTATAGGCAGTCATGGAATCGAGAAATTCACAATTACAAGACAGAAAGAATATTCATAGCCACTACTGGAATACACAATCATCGCGGTCGATCAGAACTCCCAATCCGTCACTTTGAGGATCATTTGTTCGATGCCAGCATTCCAGATCATCGACAGACCGAAACAGAAATTCAATCATTTCCAGGAGTCGAGTGAAGACTTGTCGATTTCACATTGATCATCTCGCAGAAAGTTCACTTCACCGTCTTGCGGTCAAAAGACATCTCCCCGACCATCATGACTTCCCATTCCATCACATCGACCCGTCCGTGGAAGCGACGAAGGGTCGTTGACATTATGCCTTCTGGTTCGATGGTTATAGACTTACTCGTCTCATTCGCAGCGCACAAATCTCATTCACCTCGAGACCGGATGATTGGTGAAGATAACCCACGAAACCTGCGACAACGGACACCACCTCGTTATGTCGATTCCGAGGATTCAATTTCCCCTTCCACGGAGAAGAGTACCTCCAGCTATGACGAAACCCCCACGCCTGAGGATGATGTCGATGTTGAGATGAACGATGCAAGCAGTGTTGATGAACTACAAGACGAAGATGTCATCCATGTCGCCCCTCGCCGTACTTCCGCTGCATTGGTGGCCGGACACAAAACTAAGCAACGTACCGTTTCAACCTCGAAGCCCACTCGCGATCTCCCCAGAAGGGCCACAAGGAGCTCGGTATCAAATTATTACTCTTCCGTCAATATCTCTGGAACTCCAACCAGGACCAGGACCCGCCTTCTCTGGTCTGATACCGACACTCCCCAAAAGAAAGCTCGCAAGGTGAAGAAGCCGGCAGTTGAGACTGCGCGCACCCGTGTCCGTGATGATATCGCCGTCAAGACGAAACCCAAGCGTGACACATTTCTGTTCCACAACAGAGAATACTTCAAGCCTTTGCTTCCCGAAAACAGCTACATCAGCAAGCTCGAACGCAATTCTTCGACGGAGGATGCAGATATCGTGCCTCGTGAATTCATCGATGAACAACCAAGTGGTGTACAAGCAATCATGAAACCTTATCAGCTCGAGGGACTGTCGTTTCTGGTCCACATGTACAAGAATGGCATGTCGGCCATCTTGGGCGACGAAATGGGTCTGGGCAAGACTCTGCAGACCTTGTCGCTGTTCCAGTGGCTTGCAGAAAACGTACCCGCACAAGGTGAATCTCGCCCACACCTGGTCGTGTGTCCTCTGAGCGTGCTCTCCTCTTGGATGGCTGAAAGTCGAAAATGGGTCCCCGAACTGAACGTCATCCGGTTCCACGGTCCGAAAACAGAACGAGATCGATTGAAGCAAAGATGCCTCGAGATGAAGCAATCAAAGGCAGGTGAGAGAATCGATGTCATCGTTACCACCTACGAGACCTTTGTCGCCGAGCAGAGTTGGTTCAAACGCATCTTCGTGTGGAGGTTCTGCGTGCTGGACGAAGGCCACAAGATCAAGAACGACAAGTCCAACATGTCTACCGCGTTGCAGTCTCTGAGCGCAGAATTCCGTCTTCTCCTCACCGGCACGCCGCTCCAGAACGACCTCTACGAGATGTGGTGCTTGCTGCACTGGCTCTTTCCTGAGGTCTTTACTCACGACACGGCGGATCGCTTCAAAAAGTCCTTCAACCTGACAATCGGAACAGTTTCGACAAATTTCATGGACGACGCCAGACATCTTCTCGAGCTCATCATGGTTCGTCGCATGAAGACGAGCGCCGGTGTCGACTTGGGCTTACCGCCGAAGGAGGAGGTCTTGCTCTATGTCCCGCTCACGCCCATGCAGCGGTTCTGGTACACGCGCATGCTGACTCGCAGCAGCGCTGACACCTTCGACGATCTGTTCAAGGACACCAAGGCGAAAGAAGAGCAAGCACTTGAGCGTGAGAATGCGGGAGATTTGAAGTCTGCACCGCTCAAGACCGAGGATGCGGTGACGACGAACGCGGGTGTCTGGGCGGAGACCAAAGCAATCATGAAAGCAGCAGCGGAGAAGACGGAGAACGTCGGAGACTGGAAGAAGTTGATGAACTTGTTGATGCAACTACGCAAGATCTGCATCCATCCTTACATGCTGCGCGATGCCGCACCTGAAGAATACATGATCGGGGAGCACATCAAGATCGCATCTGGCAAATTCATCGTCCTCGAAAAATTCATCAACGAGCTCGTCATCGAGAAAAGAAAGAAGATCCTGATCTTCTCCGGCTTCACCTCCACCCTCAATCTAGTCGAAGAACTCCTCTTTCTCAAAGGTGCGAATGCTTCCGGAGGAGAGTTCCGCTTCTCCAGACTCGACGGCAGCACTCCTCGCGCGCAACGCAACCTGAGTATACGCCTGTTCAATGACATGACCAGTGACGTTCAGGTCATGCTGCTCTCAACCCGAGCTGGCGGACTAGGCATCAATTTGACCTCCGCAACCGACGTGATCTTCATGGATGAGGACTGGAACCCTCAGATCACGCTGCAGGCCGAAGCCAGGGCTCATCGGATCGGTCAGACGCAAAAGGTCACCATCTACAAGATCTGCACCCAAGGGACCGTCGAGGAGCAGATGATGGGTCGCATCCGCAAGAAGCTGTATCTTTCCGCCAAGATCACGGAGAGCATGCGCAACATCCACGCCACTTCTTCCACGGATGGAAACAGTAAGAAGCGCAAACGCACATCCACCGCTGACGGAGGAGAGATGGACGATGCTCCCCAGCTCGACACCGCATCCCTGCAATCGCTCATCCGTCGCGGGGCCCAAACGCTCGCACGACCGGAGATCAACATCGAGGAGATGCTGGGATGGGACTGGGAGACGACGCTGGAGAAATGCAAGGACAAACCTATCGACACCGTCACCACCCTCGCCGATCCCAACGCCTCAACTTCCGAAGTAGACGAGCAAGCATGGCTCAACACGATGGAACGAGTCGAAACCGCCATCTTCGAAGGCCGAGCCCATGAGAAACGCCTCGAATCTCAAGCCTCGTCGCTGCTCCTCCCCCCCAACGTCTCGCGCGCGGACCGACGCACGGACAAGAACACGACCGTGCAGATGAACGGCTTCGCCATCTCCAAACAATCCCTCCTCTGCGGCGACTGGGAAGCCGTACCTACCCTCGCGGGCAAAGACCCAACCCTCGCCTCCCCCAAACGCGAACGCCGCAAACCCATCCCCAACCACCAGGAGCACTGCCAGATCTGCTGGGACGGCGGCGAGCTCGTCCTCTGCTCCGCTTGCCCCCGCGCCTACCACATCCCCTGCCTGTCCCCCGAGGCCCGCGCAAAGGCCAAATCGGGGATGCAATTCCACTGCCCCCAACACGAATGCAGGGATTGCGGAGCCAAGACCACCGAAGCGGGGGGTATGATCTACCGTTGCAGGTGGTGCGAGATGGGTTTCTGCGAGGACTGCCTCGAGTGGGATCTCGTCAAGCTGAAGGGGGATAGTCTGCCGGAGCTGGAGATGTTGGGTTTCGGGAAGGTCGCGCAGGCGCACTGGCTCGAGAGCTGCCAGGAGTGCGTCAGGGTGAGGAGGGAGGATCAGGAGGATGATACGTTCATCGAAGGGGAGAGGGCGAGGATCGAGAGGGAGTACAAGGTTTGGAAGAGGGAGAATGAGATCGGGGTTCTTCCCGGGGCGGATGATCGGGGGATGGAGACTCCTGGGACGGTTTCGGAGGTGGGGACGCCGAGGGATGAGGTTCCCGGGTTTGTTGTCGGGGGTGGGAAGAAGCTGAAGGGTGGGAAGGTGAAGATCAGGAAGTTGGCGTGAGATGGAAGGTGTTTGCTTTGCTTTAAGTCCTGATGGGCCTCTCTTCGTGGCGAGTTGCTCGAATACGGCGCATCGTCATTGTAGAAACCGAATCAAAATTTCGTCAATCGACGTTGATTGTCAGCTCGTTTCACCTCGGCGGTTGCTGTCTCGTAGTCATACGTCCATTGTTACAATCCCGCTCAACCCTAAACAATACAAATTCACAGGGTCTGTCAATCGGTCTACATGGACAAGGTCATCTCTGGTCGGCCAGAGGATTGGCATGTACATGCACGCTTCGAATCAGAATCTGCTCCTGCGGGCGGTTCTTCCTATCCACGGCTACGGCCTCCATCTTGTCAAGCGTCTCCCAGCCCTCGAGAACCCTTCCAAAGACCGTATTCTTGTCATCCAGATGTGGCGCCGGGGAGAAGGTTACGAAAAATTGACTACCGTTCGTGGAGGGACCCTTGTTGGCCATGCTCACGATCCCTCGAGTGTGATGCCTCAACGAAGGCTTGATCTCGTCCTCGAACATGCCCCCGTAAATGGAGGTGCTGTCCTTGGTGCTCCCATCCGCCGGCGATCCTCCTTGTATCATGAAGTTTGCGATGCTCCGGTGAAAGGGCGAATTATCATAAGCTCCGCTCGCGCAGAGTGCGAGGAAATTGTACGTCGTTTTTGGGCAGGCTTGGCAGAAGAGCTCCAGCTTGAGATCTCCGTGCGTGGTATGCAACGTGACGGCCATGTTGATAGCGGTGATGATTGTTGATGGGAGAGAAAGATTACCCAATCAAGCGAAACGGTCCAAACGGTCGGGATTCCGGCTGCATGGATCGGCGAATCTTTGAGGAATAAATAGCAATGTATATGATGGCGTCGAGAAGGTTTTCTTAGCCGGAGGTTGGTTGGAAGTTCGGATTGGTGAAAAGGGAAAGCTGGATATACCGTGTGTGGGTGGCCTCAGTGGAACGCGGAAAGAGAAGGTGCGCACGAATCGGCTCCTGCTTCTCTGAGCGAAGCGAACCAGCGGCTGGAATGGAGTAGCTGTCCACGGATTCCACCTCATCACAATAATATCATCCTCGACTTCACTTATCATCCACCGCTACATGCGCCCGTCATCCGAAACCGCCTTGTTCTCGATCCATCTTTAGACCATCACCACTTCATCCTCCGGCCGCGCCACCAACGACGGAATCAATCGTTCAAAGCATTGCGCGCGCGGGGCGTGATTCGCATTCGAGCCACCGCGACCACCACCGCTTCTGTCGATTCCCATCACAACAGCCCGCCCCCCGTCCGTGCTTCCACCTAGATCCCATCTCCCCCGCGGCTCGACACCAACTCACCTGCTTTCCGTCTCCTTCATCCTCGCACAGCGGCTCACATGCGCTAGCCGATGCCGACGCAACGCACCAAAAGGAAACCGGCCACACTTGAGGCATGGCCGCTTCTGTGAGGGTCTCTGGCCCGCCGAATAGCAATTTCTTGGTGGGATATCCGGGCATATCTGCGACATTGGTGAGTCGAGCATCACCGCTCCATTCTTGTCCTTTCCGCTGACCGACATGAACTCCAGCCTCGCGTCGAGGGAAAGGTCGAGATACGACCCGGTCATGGCATCTCCGCTCCCGTCAACATCTCCCTGGTCACCGTGTTGCTTCAGCGACGCGAATCCATCAACCCCTCCGCCGACTCCCTCATCGCTTCACAACTTTCCTCCCCGCGCAGAGAACTCACCGAACTTGTTGGAAAAGAGATGCTACTGTTCAGGTGTCCCCATGGAAAAGAGTTCGAATCCGTGCTGAGCATGGATCTACCCTTTGTCATATTCATCCCATACGGCAGGGGAGGGGAGGAGGTTGCGCGCAGGGTTCCGCCCGCCTCGCTCCAGCTCGACAAACGTACCGCCGAGACCTTCTACGAGATCGTGGTGACGGTGCAGCAGAGCCACCAGGAACAGCGCAAGTACGCCTTTCCAGTACCCATCTCCCGTTACGACACCCTTTCAACCTTTGGCATGTACAACCGACCCGAGAGCGCGGAGAAAGTCTCGGATCACATCGTCACGCTGGGCATAAGTCTGCCGCGATGGAGCTACGGCCCGTTGGATCCGGTCTCGGTGTACATCAAACTGTCACCCAACCCTGATTGGCTGAGCAAGGCCAAGCGCGTGACCATCCAATCGATATCGGTGAGCATCGAGGAGGATATCACGTTCAACCCGGAGGGCGACAAGCCCACGCGCAAGACGAAATCCCTCACGAAACAGCAACAGCCCGTGGGTGTCAAGATGCCGGAAGCGGGATACTTTACGAACGTCGGCCTTGTATTCCCATCGCGCGAACTGCGTGATAATGAGGGTGTACTACCCCGCAGCAAGAGCGAATACCCAATGTATAGCATCGGCGGTTTCACGACGACAGGTACTCTTTATAAGCTAGAGTACTATCTGGTTGTCAAGGTCGGTCAAGTTTGATTTTTCGCTTCAATTTCGCAATTTTGACATTTCTACAGGCCAAGATGTCCAGCGCACGCGATATTCACCTCCGACAACCCATCGTCGTCTGCCCCTACGATCACGCCGGCTGCAAGGAAGAGATGGAAGCGATAGAGCAGGCGGCCAAAGACGCCGCGCATATCTCGCAAGACAATCCAATGTTACCCGCTGCAGCCGTGATAAAAGCGAACGATCCGAATGGCCTCCGAGCGCTGGGGATGACCATGATCGGCGGTCATCGAAAGCCTTTGATTGAATGAGACTCGAAATAACAGGCGAGATGAAGAGCAATGTGCCATTGGGCGGACGATAACCCGGGTCAGCATGTTCGACCCACCCTGAGACCATGTTTGGAATCAAGATCAGCGAAACTTTTTTCCGATGCCGGAATACCAAGAGAGGATCACGGCATGACCACCACGTGGATTGTTAGTTGCCACACAACAATATTGTGCGAAACATCGGTTGGTGCCACCACAGAAGACTTTGCCCCACAATTCGTACCGTTCGTTCTCGACAAGATAAAACTACAAACCAAGATTGAGAAGGTGGACTGCAGTTGCTCTCGCCTCCGCACACGATGCAGCAAACAGATGAGCGACTCGACTCGGGACGACCAAGCCGATGTGATGCGACGGATTGCAACAGTCTATTTTGTGGGCATGCAGAACTCCGCGCGGAAATATGAGGTCTACAAAAAGCTGAGAGGATCGGCTCTCCGCATGGCACAGATCTTGTCACAGATGTAGATCCGGAGAATAAATGGAACAAAGTGTTGGGAGATGATCGGTTGCAATCACGGCAGAGGCATGGCATTGTGTGATGAACGGTTTCATCGTCGGGAGGGATATCTTCGACATGAAACGGAAATGAAAATAGATTCCTAGTTAGCAGCAGACGAGAGCAGATCACGAACGAAACGTCACTTCATCACTCTTTATTGTCCGTTTCATCGGTCAAAATTAATCACCGAACTTCTCCGTCCCGCAGGGTCCACGATCGGCCAAGACCGAACTCGAGGGATGCGAATTCGACAAGGATCGATGTAACGTCTCGAGATATCTGCGAGAGAACGTGCAGAAGCCAAGCACGAGCCAGGCTGTGCTTTTCAGTCCCAGGTAGATGTACGGCGATGGAAGTGGCCGTATTGCGAGGTCCATGGTAATACAATCCATCCAAAAGCAGGTCAATGTGCGAGATGATGACAACTCCGACAACTGAAACGATGGACTATCAAACGCCGAGATCTACTGACGACGACCGAATCGAAAGGATTGAAACGCCAAGTCGCATGCCGGATCTCGATAATAAACTGGATTACCAACCAGCCCCATGCGGGCCTGAGGCGCAGTGACATCCTAACCGGTCGAGATTTGAACCTCGAGGAAACGTCACCCGCCGCGCCGGCTTAAGTCAGCAACTTCCATCGATTCGCACCTCAGCATCATCACCGTCGTCCTCTCCCTCGTGTCATGAAATAAGGTCCACCCGTATGCTTTGGGGGTACGGCCGAGTGTTTGTGCATCCTATCTCATTCAGACATTTCCTCCTCATCCTCTCGGTGGGTACAGAGCACTGCCTTCGGAGAACGACATAGCCCGGTACTGGCAGTACAAGTACCTTGCATTCTGTCGATCGGCGTTCGTACACGCTTCTTCGGTTCGCTCGATCGGCACGATACGCCATGAAGGCGGCAGCGTAGAGCCGAGCCAGGCTCTTCGATTGATCTTCAACCACAGAACCGGCTCCGCTGCAACCGGATTACGAACATCATTTTTCGTCAACTCCGTTGCGCTTTCTGCATTTTTTGAAAACACCATTCCACAGCCTGACCGCCTCTCACGATCGTGATCTTTTCCACCCCGTCACCGCCAAGTCGAATCCTTCGCCTCGCGAGATCAAACCCTTGGACCCTTGTGTCATCCCCGCGGTCAGTCGGTAATCCAGCCACCATTCGGGTGCACGACCTCTCTCGCTTCGCCTCCATTTCGAGCTTGGGAAACAAATCTTTTCGAAAGAGTACATGTCCGGGCGATGACCACGCTGACGGCGAAGAAAATCACCCCGGTCACCACCATCATGCCCAGCGTCACCACTCCAGATGGCGGTGGTAAGCGTGCCTTTACCGGTGCCAAGCTGGATACCAATCAAAAAGTCAACAGCAATAGCTCCGCTGGTCAGAAGATCAAGAACTTTTTCAGAATCAACACCTCGAAGAACAACGTCGAGACGTCGGCTCCAGCGTCGGACAAGGGCTCCATGAACAGCGATGCCCCGGCGGATGGCGCGCGGACCCCGCCTCAGCAGACGTTACATCCCACCAAAGATCACAAGGACAAGTCACACCTGCGCACCAGTCGCTTCCTCCCCCACATTGGCCGAAGCCGTAGCACCACCGTGGCCTCCGAGGGCAATCCGCTCGACGATGGCATGAGTCTGACCGCTCAGGCGAACCCTTACTTTCAGCATCAAGGTATGCCTGCTTTTCGACACCACGACGATCACAGCATCCCTCCTTCGCCCCCCGATACACCCAGCACACCCAAAAAGGTCGCACCCGAAGGTGTCGCCAAGGATCCCTCAGGTCCAGGCGGTAAAGAAGAGTTGGCGAGGAAATTGCGGAGGGTGGCCAGCGCACCCAATGCCCAAGGCTTGTTCAACAAATCTGCCAAAAAGGGAACCGACAGCAGACCGCAGACACCCGATGGCACTCCTCTTCCACCCAAAATCGGCGTGCACAGTAACATGAGTGCATCGAGCATCACCGAGACCACGATCAAAGATCCGAACCTTCTACCCATTCCTGTCAATCGTAACAATGCCGCCTTCAGACGGACGTACAGCAGCAATAGCATCAAGGTTCGAAACGTCGAGGTCGGCCCGGGCAGTTTTGACAAGATCAAATTGATCGGTAAGGGAGACGTCGGAAAGGTATACCTTGTCAGAGAGAAGAAGAGTTCGAGATTATATGCAATGAAGGGTATGATACAGGATGAATCCTCGAGAGCTCCTTGAGCAATACTGACGAATCGGCAGTTTTATCGAAAAAGGAGATGATCAAACGGAATAAGATCAAACGAGCGCTTGCCGAGCAGGAAATCCTTGCTACCAGCAACCACCCATTCATCGTGACTCTGTATCACTCTTTCCAATCGGAAGACCATCTATATCTGTGCATGGAGTACTGCAGTGGAGGCGAGTTCTTCCGTGCTCTGCAGACTCGACCCAATAAATGTGTGGATGAAGATGCAGCTCGTTTCTATGCCGCCGAGGTCACGGCCGCATTGGAATATCTCCACCTGATGGGCTTCATCTACCGAGATCTGAAACCCGAGAGTATGCATTGATTTTCAACTTCTCATCATACAATTCGCTGACAATTCAACAGATATCCTCCTCCATCAATCCGGCCACATAATGCTTTCGGACTTTGACCTTTCCAAGCAGTCCGACCCAGGAGGTGTTCCTGGAATGATCCTCGCAGGTGGTCGAAACGCGAGCGGCGGCATCACCAATAACCCCACGCCGAACAACATGCCGACGATAGATACCAAGAGCTGCATCGCCAATTTCCGCACAAATTCTTTCGTCGGGACCGAGGAGTACATCG
This sequence comes from Erythroxylum mucronatum, assembly GCA_027563825.1. NCBI lineage: Eukaryota > Viridiplantae > Streptophyta > Magnoliopsida > Malpighiales > Erythroxylaceae > Erythroxylum > Erythroxylum mucronatum. Next base: position 43,100 of record JAOSBP010162435.1, read on the forward strand.
CGCCGGAAGTCATCAAGGGTAACGGGCACACGAGTGCGGTGGATTGGTGGACGCTGGGCATCCTCATCTACGAGATGCTTTTCGGCACCACCCCTTTCAAGGGCAAGAATCGCAATGCGACGTTCGCCAACATCCTCCGCGACGATGTCCCTTTTCCCGAAGGGTCGGGTGCGCAGCAGGTCTCGAAGTACGTTGTTATCCCATCACCACCTCATAACTACGAGCAATCCCACGCTAACAGCCATAGCCTCTGCAAATCCCTGATCCGAAAACTCCTCTTCAAAGACGAACTGCGCCGCCTCGGCTCCCGCGCCGGAGCCTCGGACGTCAAAGCCCACCCTTTCTTCCGCCAAACCTCCTGGGCCCTGCTGCGGCACTCCAAACCCCCGATCATCCCCAACCAAGGCCGAGGAATCGACACGGTCAATTTCCGGAACGTGAAAGAGAGCCAGAGCGTCGAGATCGGAGGCAACCCCACCGGTGGGGTGACCAAGGCTTTCGGCGTCAGCGCGAGCAGGATGAAGGGCGTGCCCCTCGATTCCGGACTGGAGACCCCGGGAGGGGAATTGGCGGATCCGTTCGAGGATTTCAACAGCGTCACCCTGCATCACGAGGGGGATGATGTTGCCGTCATCGACGATGACGAGGATAGGCACGCGGGTGGGAGTAAAGGAGGGAGGAGGTGAGGGGATAGGGAAAGAGGGAAAAGAGAGTGCAGAAGGGATATGTGGAGGAGGCAGGGAGAAGGGAGAAAAAGAGAGAAGGTAAAGAGAATGAACGAGAAAGTGGGATGTTGTTATACACCTTTTTTGTTTTGTTCGAGTTGGTTTGCGTGTCGATTCGAAAGGATGAGAAAATTTCAGCGATTTCGCATTTACGGACCGGCGTTTCTACATTTTCCCCCAAAGCATGTTTTCTACACCTACCCCTTTGCCATTCACCTTTTCGCTTTTGAGTGATTCCATTGCAAACCATCCCACCGTGTCCAACCGTTCGATATGCAAACGAAGCAGGGCAAAAGCAGCGCCAAAAAGGGACCGAGAAGAGACGGATCGAAGGAACGGAGAAGAAAGCTTCGGGATGGAATCGAGAAACGTCAAAAGGCAAGGTTTCGATAACTTTGGAGGTAAGACGGGGTGGGAGACGAGAAGCGATGGAGAAGATAGAGGAGCCGGACGTTCGTGAGAAGGAGGAAAGAGGCCCAACACAAGAGGAGAGAGCGGAGATGGAAATTGCGAGTGAACGATGGAGAGTCGAAGAAGAAGTCGGAGGAGATTTCGGGAAGCAGTTCGGAGGGAGGAATTGGCGACGAGAGCCTGGAGAGGACGACGGCAATGCCGATGGCGAGTGCTGAGGTTTTCGAGCTCGAGGATATGGAGAGTGGGGAGGGTGAAGGGCAAGAGTGGTGAAGGTTGAAGGGTGTGAGGTGAAGAGTGAAGAGGCCTCGGTGACGGAGATCGCAGGAATGGGAGTGACTGTTCGTGTGGCGAGGATGGCAGCGATGGGTGAGACGAGGAGCTGAGAGGATGACGGGGGAGAGGAAGAGAGTGGGGGGGAACCATGGGAGTGCAGGTTGGAAGGTGAAGAAACTAGATTTCATCTCTGTGGAATCTGTTCTATCTGCTCTATCTACTGCGTCTCCAAGCCAGATTACCATCTATCGCATCTAGCATATCTAGATACAATAGATGGTAGAATAGATGGCAATTTAAACAGCAAAATAAATGGCAATAAATGGCAGATATATGGCAATAAATGGCGAATAAATGACAAATAGATGGCAATAGATGGCAATAAATGGCAAGTAGATGATAAAATAAATGACAGATAGATGGCAATAAATGGTAGAATAAATGACAATAAATGGCAGTAGATGGCAAAAGACACAGGGCAGGACAAAAGAGAGGAGAGACTTACCAGCATCCCTTCCACCACTTCCTCCACCGGTTCCCGTTGGAGGGCAAGTCTGGTGCACATTCCAGGCTCTTTTCTCTTGGATCGTTGAGGTCGACGATCACCGGGTTTTAGCCAATTCAACCGCCGCTTTCCAGGTAGATAGGCATCGTTCGTCCGGTGAGCGGTGGATAGGCATCGTTCGTCCGGCAGAGATAGGTGTCATTCGTCCGCAGGCCTGCTGAGCAGCGTCCAGCTCATGTTTGTCGTAGGATAGGATGATGTCGCGAAACGGTTTGGTGCTGGAGTGGTATTGCGACGGGCTGTTGAGATGGCACGCCTTGCCGCGGCTGGCCAGGCCATCCGGATTCAATTGTCAAAGGTGAAATTCTTGGATTTGTTGAAGACGAACTGCTGCGAAAGGATTTGGTGATGGAGGCGATGGTTTTGATGATTGTTGACGGTGTTGAAGGTAGAGAAAAGAGCAGAGGGATTTGGAAAATATATGTGAGTGCGGTCACGTGCACAGGGTGGGGGCGGGATTCCCGAACGCGGACCGCGTTTTCCTGATCGGGATGCCCTTGGTGGTGCGACGGATGTACAGATCTGTCAGTCTTCCAATCTATCCGTTTCTTGAGAGTATTCGGCAATCCGCAATCCACAATCTGCAATTCGCAATCCGAGGTCATCGGGTTGTCAAATTCCGCGAGTAGATCGACCGATCTCATCTTCACGATATCCATCCGATCCATTCTCCTCTCGATCTCGAGCCTGCATTTTCCCGTTCGTCTCGAGTTAATAGACTCCAGTTTTGTGTCCGTTCCTCCTCCTATTTTGGACTCTTCTGCAATATCTCCTCGGATCGGACCCGGACCTCGCACCCTGCGCACCTGGACGGAATCCATTCTTTCACTCCTCCATCCTCTGAACCTTTCAATAAAATTCAATGGATTCCACCTCTCAATCCGGGGCTGCGAGGAATGCCGCCTTCTTTGCCTCGTCATCCTTGTCCAATCGACCTGGTTCATCGGGAGGGGAGGGCGCGGCTTCCAAGGGAGGAGAGCAAGACGATGATGAGTATCTTTCTCCGTTGGAGCGGGAGGTGTTGGAGGAGTATGCTAAACTTGCGGGGAATCTTGATCAGGTATGTGTTGATCTTTCGGATTTTTCTTTTTCATCGACCCTTTCATTGCTATTCGTCCATCACCGTCGGCTGCAATGCGCACTCTTTCACTCAATCAGATTCACCATTATCCTCATTCACCTTACTCCATCTTCTCCCAAAACACTGACAAACAGAATTTCCGCATAGCTCTCCGCAGTCCTTGCTTCCCTCGCTGCAAACCCCTCAGTCGAGATCCTCGATGCTCTCAGAGGCCTCGAACGAAAGACTTCGACCGTGTTCACCTTGCTCAAAGCAAGCGTGTACAGTATCGTTCTCCAACAGGCAATTGCTGATGGATCATGAGTCTTGACAGGGACAGCCTTCCCATGGCGGAAGCTGATGTAAACGAAAGTGATCGATTACGGCATCTGGTATGTCTGGTCGTGTGGATTCCGAAAGTCGATTGCGGCAAACGTCTTGTAGACAGTCCGTCTCTTGTCATTTGGCCTGTATCTTCGAGATTGAGATGAATGTTACGCAGTGAGATTGGATGAGGAATCACCTCCGCTGATCACAATGATGAATGCAACGTAAGGAGGAGGTCTCTGACTCAACTGTCTGAGCAAGGGTCAAGCCTCCATGCCCGAGAACTCGACGAGATCAATGGCAGGAAACTGAACTTTGGTTGGTGTGCGGCTGATTTCTACTGACGAAGTCACTACCGTTTTTTCAGCCGAATAGCAACGCAGTGGTATGAAATCAATGGAAAGATGCGATCCATCTTGAGCCTTACCTTCCCAAGCAGCTATCGTCTGACCCATGTCAAGTTAGAAGCATGATCAAACATTTGATCAGGCTTTCCCAATTACATTTCACAGGAGTATCTTGAGAAGAGCCTATGACATGTGTGTTACACATTCATCGCAACGTGAACTTCATGAAGTACTGCTCATCGTGCCGTCAAAGGGAACAAAGCGCAGTCTTCAATGGCTCAAATAAAGGACGCACAACTCGAATCGTCCAGTGTCACTGAGTTTAATGTTCGATATGTCATGATAATCTGTCGCTTACATGTACACAACTTTGTTCGGCTGATGTCAACTTTGGAAGCGAGTTTTGATTCTGTGATGCCGGAAACCAATCTTTTCCACATGAAACTGATAGTGAATATAGGCATGATGTCTTTTGATATCATTTCACAATGGTCAATCATTTTTGAAATGGTAATAGATGGCAGCAATGCAGACAACTGGTGGACCACCTTTTCCGCCAGTCAATCTCAACCCTAAAGCTCAGCCACATGAACCTGAACAACTCCATGCGAGTGTCTGCCGGTTTGCGGGTCGGGGAACCGATGTGCGACAAACGGATGAGCGATTGCACAATAGTCTACCTCATTGGTCCGGCTTGCGAACTCCGCTTCTTCCACTTGAACTTGAGTGTCGACGACCCAGGGTGATATTACAGATCGACTGAGCAGTGAATGATCTTCAGTCAAGAGAAACAAACGTTCGCTGAAGCCTGCCATCGAAAAATCGTCCGAATAACGTTCACGAGAGGGTCAGAGACGGAATGAGTGTTTCAGATTCATTTCCGAATGCAATCCATCATGCCTACAGCTACATGGAACAACGCTCCAATGATGTGTCCTAAGCGGTATCTGACACCTGAATCGGATTCGAATTCTAATATATTAAATCGCCGGCCTATATAACATTCCGCGTAAGCGCGCGTTGACGTCTGATGCAAACCATGGAATTGTTCCTAGGACAATTTCCTCGATCCAGTGGTTGGGGAGCCGTTATTGTTCCAGGAACATGGGTCAAATGGAGGCAAGATCCCCGAGATCTCGTAGTTCTTGCAGCATGCTTGTCTGATACGTCCTCTCGAAACCTCAACACATTCATACGAGGGCACTCGTGCTGACTGCCGACACAATGGCCACCGAACTTCGAAGATCTCGCTCGCTACCCTCTGAAGAAAAGCCGTCTGTACGAAAGTCATCGATGGAATTTACAGCCTCACTTCAAGCCCAAGCAGCAGCAGCGAGGGCCAAGTACAATGCAAATGTCCGAGCAAAATTTGGACTGTTCCCTGTGTCGAACCAGACGGCCGACAAGTCAGAGGAGAATGGCCGACGGGATACAATCGTGGATGCTAGACCCCAAGGCAGTCCACCCAAGAACCTCGTGACGAGGTCCAGAAGCAAATCAGTAGCTCCAAGCTATGCAGACTGGGATCCGTACTCCGAAAGAGTAGCGGACTGGAATCTGAGCAACAGACCACGATCGAGGAAACCATCTCGTGGGCCGAGTGTGCCATTACCCCCAACACCACCACTACCACCGAATATATCGCGAAATCCGTCAATACGGCCCAGCCAGCGTCTCGGTGCTCGACCTACAATCAAGCCGCCTCGACAGACAAATCAAAATCGAGGCCCATCTCCCGTACACCGCCCTCGAATCCTCGTAGCAACCGAATCAAAACCCCCGATCCCCCGTCGGAGTTCCAAAAGACTGGAGCATCAGAACCAGTCTACATACATTCAACGCTACAGTCTGGGACATTCGCTCGGTCTCACGGTCCCAGCTCCACTTCAACCATGCAATCACTCTTCCAACGATCACCACCACAATCATTACGGGAAACAACATTTTGGCTCTCCTTCAAGTTCCAGAAAAACAGCAGGCTCGATCAGCCCTGCCAGCTCCTTTGGCACAATCCGTATCGTCTCAACAGAAACCTTTCCCCCGAAACCACCGAGCAGCCTCTTCACCTCTTCCTCCTCCCCATCTTCAACCCCATCACCAGCTCCGTCTCCGCCTCCCCAATCATCGTCCCAGCCACTTCTTCCCCAAGAAATCCACCATCACCACATCTTTCACTCCCCAACCCTCCCAGTCGCTCTGACCATCCCTACACTCCCTTCACCCTCTTCCCGCTCCCAGTCCTCGACCCGAACAGCATTCCTCAAACCCAAGCCCTCATTTCCCTGCTCCTCGTTTTCCTCGTCGTCATCCTCTGCCTCTTCACTTTCGCTTCCCAACTCCCCAGAAACAACCATAGCAGCGCCAGTGTCAGCAGGTCCCTCCACCGCTCTCCCACCAGTGGTCAAACTGCACACCGACTCAACCCCTCAGTCCTCCTACCAAGCCGTGGGCGCAACTGTCAGGAAACTCTTCCTTAGCGGCGGCAGCAGCAGCAACAGTAGCAAGGAAAAACCCAAGTCCAAAGCCAAAGCAGTGAGGAAAGCCTTTTCCGCTCCAAGACTGGGTCACAGCAAATCCGAGGCTGCGGCCGAAGCCGAAGAGAACTCCCGAGCAATGCAACAACTCAGCGATAATCCTGAAGTCCCAACAGCGTCGAGAAGCAGAACCGCAAGAAAGATGACTCTCGACCCCGAGAGCGCCCGCTTCAGGACCTCAGGGTGGTGGGTTAGACAGCAGGTGCGGAAGTTCGAGGACTGCCATCATCATTCGCATCAACATCATCGCGATCATCATGATGATCGTCATCACCATGATAACATGTGGGATGACCATGGCCCTGACAATGGGTATGGTAGAACCGATCGAGGAGAAGCAATAATCCTCCACGTGGCAGCAGCCACCGCCATCTCCCCTTCGTCGTCTTCTGCGGCTACAGCGGGGGAGTATATCCCTGAATTTACCTTTGACTGGGAGGATTTGATGCCTTGATCAAATCAAATCGGGACACGAGGACGGGGAGGATGGAGAGGGAAAGGGAGATGGACGATGAGGGGTTGAAAGACCACGAAGAGAAATGAAATTTGAGGGGGGAAAGCAAACTTCCAAGGATGGCCGGTCCATCACTGTATGGAGCATGGGAATGGGACTGAAGGGATCTCGTTTGTTCACCATGGGAAGGGGAGGGGGTTGGGAGTAATTGAGCGTTTTTCTCGGGCTTTTGCGATTTTCGCACATCGGTGCGGTCTTTTATGTTGTCGTATATCGATATGTATGTGCTTCAAGCGGCTCGCCGAGAAAGATAATTGCAGATTACTTTTTCCCATCCCTTATCCAAAAAGTCATTCGCGTAGCTCTCCGCCCATGCCATCGAACCGGGTATCCCTCGTCAATCATCAATCAACTCCAGATCTTACCTCTCTCAGCGTCATGAACCCGTCATGACCCGTTCACCTCCCCACCATTCACCCCATTCACCTCCTCCTGCCCGTACCCCTCAGTCCTGATATCCCTCAACCCCAAATCCTCCTCCTCCTCCTCCGTCCTCTCGTAGTCCTCCACCAAGATCTGCGGATCCGGCTCGGGCGCGGTGAAGCTCTGCACGTAAGACCCCGCGAGGGGATCCTCGAGCACGAGCGTGAACTCCTTCCTCCCCTCGATCGCCTCGGTCAGCTCCCCGAAAAACCTCTCCCACATGCCCCTGCTGTCCTCGGCCATCGAGTCGCCCCCTCTTTCTTCCAGCTGATCCCCGTCCTCCAACCCGAAAGCCTGAGCCCTCAGATCCCTCCTCATCTGCGTCAGGATCCCCTCGACGGTGGTGAACCTCCCGCCCATGGTCCCGGGTTCGACCCTCAGCTGCAGCTCGGGGCAGGCGAGGGCGGCGCTCTCGCTCTTGAGGATGTCCCTGCCCAGATCTTCCGGGGTTTTGACCGAGAGGGTGATGCGTTTGCCCTTCTCCGGGACCTCGCCTCCCGTCTTGACCTCGTTGCTGCGGTACCCGCAGGTGTCGCACACGGTGGACATGAGCACCACCTGCTTGAAGTAGGGGATGTTGACCATCTTCATGTTGGTCGCGCAGGGGCGGGTGCAGCCCGGGCAGGAGGCGGGGAAGGTGTAGACTTGGTTTTCGATGATCTCGGCATCCGCGTCCTCACCTGACTGGTCGACGTTGTTGCCGTTGGGGAGCGGGAGGGATTCGGCTCCGATCATGTCCGTTGCGCGGTATTCGGGGCGCTGCTCTTGCTGCTGCTCCTGCGAGGGCGCTCCTTCATCGCCGAGACCCAATGCGGAATTCTGCTCGGGTGTGCGGTTGTACTCGCTCTTGGCCCATTTTCCCACCCCGTCCCCGGGTCGGGGTTCGATCGAGCTGTTCCCTGATGGGTCGTCGACGCTGATCATGAATGGGAAAGTCTCGCCGTTCTCCATCGCTTTCAGCTTTGAGATGACCTCTCCGACCTGCGCTGCCGTCTCCGGCATCTGCCGCTCGCGCTCTTCCTGATGTGTCTCGAGGTCGGCGCGCACGCCGGCGATGACGCCCTCGACGTTCGTGTACCGCCCTTTGCCGGAGGGGATCTCCAGATCGAGGGTCTCCAGCCGCATGACCGCGGCGTCGCTCTTCACCACGCCTCGAGCTAGGTCGGAGGCATCGTCCACACGTAATGAGAATCGGGATCCTCGTGGTTGGATCTCGCCGGCAGATTGGATTTCGTTGTTGGAGAAGTGGCACTCGGGGCAGGAGAAGGACATGATGACCACCTCCCGGAAGAAGGGGATACGGGTGAGGAGGAGGCGAGTTGTGCCGGTCTCGTGGCAATTCATGCATAGTGAAGAGATTTCGTCGACGACTTTCTGGTCTTGGTCGGCTTCGAGGGAGGATGGGTTCGACATGGCGTTCACTTGTCGACCCATGTCCGCGAACAGATCGGAGGCGAGGGAAGTGGTACCATTCGTATGCACGCCGTTTGTTTGTTCGGCCATGTTTGCTTCGTTATGTGGAAGGACTGTGAAGATGGTTTGGTGGGGCGAAAGAGAAACGAGCGACAGAAACTTTTGTTGTGGTATGACGCAGCATTAGAGATCTTATCAGATCTTATCTTATCTTAGTGTGACCCGAACCATGGTGGGGTTTTGCGCCGAGAATTCCCCGAACACCTCACCTCTTGTCGGTGGGCTTGTTTGTTCATTTGTTTGATTGATTAGCCTATCGACGATATGTTGTTGGCAGGCAATTGGTTTACAGACGCTTGGCTTGCTGTAAGCGTCATTGTATTTTCCCATTGCAAATTGATCAGTTCAGGACAGCATTACCAATGTGGGAGAATTGACTTCTGTGAGGTTGGCAACGCTTTACATGTCCTGGGACTGAGGACTCAGATCTTTCCATATTACATTGTGAAACTTGTCATCGATATCAATCTTTTCAAGCCATTCCATGGCTCTCTGATGCAATGAGTTTGTGGGTATGATCCGTGATCAGACCGTGATGACCGGGTCCCAGTGGTTGAGACGATCTGAATAGTACCTCGAGTTTAAGGACGTGCTTGGAAATTCTGTAATAGTGTGGGTATTGATTGATTTAGCGGACAGTCATCAGCTATGAGACAAACGTTGTTTCCCAGCAAGTTTGAACGTAGAGAATGTATGCTCCCGGGATCACCTTTATATGGTCACCATCCTTGTACAGGACTCTCATACTCCGATTTTTGGGGGATCCAGCGTGAACGTGTCCTTTTTTGCGGTCTGAGTTCAGTAGCAGAAAATCATCCAGGGCTTCTCCAGGCCAATCGAATACGATCTGGAGTGGGTGTGGGTTCCTTCAACCATCCCAGTCTCGCTGAGTGTGCACCTCCAGACGGTCTTTCAGAACAGGAAGTACTCATAGTCGGTGAGGATACATGCATGGATGCAGAATCAACAATGTGTGATGTCAGACATCTGTCCAACTTCTATCTATTCTGCTGAGAATCCAATGGCGATGGAACTGCTACTTGGTGAATCAGTTTCACAAGTCGTAAATATTCACACCTTAAAGTTCGTAGTCATTTAAAAAGCCGCTCGTGAATGACAAGAAACTTCTCACAAAAAATGGGTAAACGAATGGAATCAAAGATGAAGAAAAATGATCATTCTTGATATCCTGTTTGCCTTTCCCAGGTTGGCCTGTTAGTGCTTGCATTGAAAGGGACAAAGAGCAGAGATCTCATGTGAATAGCATACCTCTTTTGCATAGAAGAACAAGTCAGACGGAGAGATGTTACACGCAACGGACGTGACAAGAGAACCAAAACCGCATCAATCGGCTTCGACCCATAACAGGTAAGAGAAAGACATCAATCTTCTTAAGATAGTTCCAGAATATATATGTGCGATCGTTCCTCTGAAAGCCAACTTTCCGCAAAGCGTAGACTTCTCGCCTATCGTCCCCTCCACCTCACCCACCCAGCCGCACAATCCAAAAACCCATCCCTCTCCAACCGACCCGCCACCCTCTTCCTCCACTCATACCTCCCCTCAGGATCCTCCCCAACCCCCTCGTACTCAAGATCCATCCCCCCAGAAAGCCTGAACTTCGTCCTGATCCATTCCCTCGGCACGAAACCCGCGCATTCCCAATCGATGATCCCGAGCGAACCCTCGTTCTCAGGATCGATGAGGATATTGGTAGGTCCTAGATCGCAGTGGTAGAACACGAAGGGACCGGAGCAATCCATGCCCATATCTTGACAGTTTCGAAGGAGGGTCCCACTGCTGAAGTCGGAGTAGGAGTCACGGTCCGTCATGTACATCTCTGGGATGTGTCGGCCGTCGATCCCTGAGATCGTGTTGGATTTCATCGTCGAGAGGTCCGCGCAGACCTTGGAGACTTTCTCCACGACGCGGGACTTGGCTTATTCGTCCAGCGTTGGCCAGAGGGTGTTGAGGGTCTGGCCGGGGACGTGGGAGAGGATGAGGTAGTATCTTCCGTCCCATTCGGTGTGGAAGAGGACTTTGGGGATGGTGAAGCTGAGGGGCATTTTCTGAAGGGCTTCGAGGGTGGTGTGCTCGCGGGTGAGATCTGGGGAGAGGAGGATGATGATTTTGAGGAAGGCTTCGCCGGTGCGCCAGACGGCGTGGGAGTCTCCGGCATCGTAGACTAGGTCGAATGGATGGTCTTCTGAGGTTTCTGTGGGTATCTCCTCGCCGGACTGAGATGCTACAAAGAACGAGCGGTTTCCATCGCTCCAACTGCCTGGCATTTGTTTGGGAGTTTGGTCAGACTGATTCAATTGGCGATAGCCCAGCTGGTGGTACTGATCTGACGAATGGAATTTCGCACTGCGGGTTGTGGCATGATGTGTGTGTGTGTGTGAGAGAGTTCCTAGCAGGATGGATTTCGTGTTCTGATTGGTGATACGTCAATGTCAGAATGATGGAACAACGTAGCAGCCAAGAAAGTTGCTTGTGTTGCCAAGGCAACAATCTTATATGCTGTGCCTCTGCCGTATTATGCAATGGCATTTTGGGTAGAATTATGAATACGCAGAAAATTGATGACAGACACAACAATCGGAGATCAAGCCAGATCTGACTGCAGAACAACGGTGCAGTTCGATCGACAATGACATGCCTTAGTCACGAAAGTTTAGACTGGTTCCATGGTTTCTTTGACAGTCACTCATTCTGTTTGTAGTTACAAGATACTTACGCTCCAGCAGACCTTTATACCACTCGTGCCTGATCCTGAGCGCAAACAAGTACAAAGTGCTTCCTCGGTAGGCGAACCTGTTTGTTATTGGGCACGTCTGGGATGGGACAATGACCAAGTCATTGAACGCCAACCGAAATTTCTTTTCTCACTCGCAGTCCTGACTTCTTGCACTGACAGTTTGAGCTTGTAGCCATCGGTTTATCTAAGGAATGGAGAGTAAGTGTTCAACAGAGATAAGTTTCTACGAATATTCAAATCGTGAGAGCCATCCCAAGACTTCACACGACGACATCTACACTACCATTACTGCATCTCATTGCACCAATTTAAGTATACAGGGGTAAAGCTTGTTTGTAGCCTCGGACATCTGATAGAAAAGCCTCGAGTTGCGAGAGTCGAGACATAGAATACTGAGGATTCGGAGAAGAGTAACGACGGATTTCTACACAGGTTCTTAAGCGTACACTGAGATGTACTATTTGCTACCAGTACTTCTATCAATGGTTCAATGATTTTCTCCATCCCTTTCAACTCTTGAAGGCTCGATTTTCAATGCTTTCTCGTTCTGGTGTTTGAAGGAAAGATTCCAACTTGGACTTTGAATTTCCCGACAACACGTGAACTTGCAATGAACTTGCAGTGGATTTGGTGTAGTAAGGTATATCAACGTGTGTATGCTTCCATTACTTCTCGAGGAGAAGCTGATCGTGTACTCAACATGGTGGATATAGAAGGTTCGGAAGCATGTAGGTGATATCGTAGGTCGACGAGTGTCCATAATATCTTTTGAAGACACATAAGTGGCTGTTTTGGCTAGTACTCGAAAAACTATGCTGTTGTACTGACATCTTTGTGGAGTAGATGTCTTTTGCCGGATCATCACCTGATGGATGTTCTTGAAAGTCGATGGTACGTTCCTGCGTGCATTCTCCCTTCTGCGGCTTCTCCATGCTCCTGATGTCTTTCAATTTTCTCTTGCGTACTTCACTACCATTGATGTTGGCATTGTCTTCTCTTGAGTGGACCAATGGAACTCCCTTCATCGTCGGCTTTCGGGATCTTGGTACCTGGGTAGGATTGAGAAGTGCCATGACAGGCTTGAACGAGGCACATGTACCGCATTTTCTGGTGTCGAATGGGTAATCGTGTGACAATATTTCGGTAATCGGCAATCATCGATGGAAGCGGCAATCTGGTGATCGGAGAGGCACACGGCATGTTTAAATAGGCTGATTTGTAACGTGAGTAGATGATTTGCACATGTTGAGTACCTAGAAACTTGTCAGAACTGCGAGTCATGGGCGATTATGATTCCGTTCTACGGTCATTCTGGCATATCAAGGCCAGGGCGATCCAACCAAGTTCCATACACTGGTGGGGTTAGAGTCAGTGATTACAATCGATCTAGCCTGAAATACCTTCTGCGGATTATCTTGATCTGGAACGTTCAATGCCTGTATCGATCTAGATTGTGATGGCTGTGGAGGCTTTGCTGGAAGCTTGCTCTCCAGCAGAATGTGTGACCAGTCACAAAAGAACTTGTGTATGAGCTTCGAGCAGAGAAAGTATTCAGCGAATGTATGGCTGAGGCTGAATATCAAAATGGAGCTTTATCCTGGAAAGCGATCTCACAAACATGTCTCAAGACTAGCGTGCGTGGGCGGTGACAATGTGTGTTCTAGGTCTGTCACGTGATTCATGGTTCTGTGCTACAAGACACGCTTGGAGATCACCATACATTCAGTGAAACTTTAGTATAGGAAATTCCGGCCCATTTGAGACTTTGGATGTACAGAACGGTAAATGCAGAACAGAACTGAGGTGGAAAGTAAACGGTGGTTGGGCAGAGATTACTTCCTACACACCACGCATCGTCTTATCCATGGCCGGCTCTTCAGTTTGTTTATCTCAATGAGCTACTTTCTAAATCTTATCGTATCAATATTTAACATTTGTTTGAAGTCGAACCCACTCTTTGCGTTGTATCCTACTCGTTTGACGTTCAGTGACGTACGCGGCAAGCTGCATCAGTAAAGCAAACACCACAGCTTTGACATTTACAGATAATCGCAAGTCCACATCTCGATTACAGCTGTACTGATGATTAAACGGCATTCTACGTTCTATCCTTCAACGCTTCTGCGTTACTATATATGATCTTGATCAACAATCCCCTTTCACAGTCCCTTCTAGGAGATTTGATGACGCAGTGGTGCCCTCTAATGTTCACATAGTACTTTACAACGTTCAAGCAATACAGAATGCAGATCTCGTCGCCTACAAAACGAAGTTTCCCGTTTCTTTCTGCACGCGAAATGACTGACGTCTACATTTGGGCAGAGATTGAGACTAAGCCAGAGCTACACTCAAATATAGAGAACGGGATCAAAGGCATATAGAGGCCACCAGATGTCGAATAGAGTAAATGAAAGAGAAGGAAAGGACAAAGACATCTCATTTTTCAATGAAGCAGAGAGATCAAGCAGAGAGCTTGCTCAGCGGCTATTCTGTAGCAGAGAAAGAGATGGCAAGATGCGAGATCAGATACGCAGTATGGAAGAGTTCAGATTGCATGAATGGAAGAGTTGGGCTAAGATCTCCTATCCTCCAAAGGACAAACTTGGAACAATAGACTTAAGCAAAATGCGAAGCAACACAGGGTTTCCTCTGCCTTTCCACTGGGGGTGTAGAGCAACCTCTATGCGAAGGAGGGTCGTTGTTCGATCAATGCCTAAATCAACCAAATTTGAGTTGATTCTCCATCCTTACTGTCCAAGCAACCAATAGTGACCCTCAAACTGCGCGTCAGTTATCCAAAAAGTCCATACCAGACGTATCTTATGCCAAGATGAGATACACAGCCTGAGGATTCTGTCAGTCTTCGAGGGCCAGTCTGAGCATCTCGTGACAGGACCGAATGAATGGGCGGTTGATCGTATTTCGTGAGCAGCGAGAGATTGACACAACCCTTGAACATCTCCTCGGTTGCGAAACCCAAGTCTTTGATCCATTGAACATTGTCGCTGAGTTCTAGAGCCATTGTCAAAGCAGTCTTTCGCAGCAGATGTAGGAAATTCTTCATCTCTCACCGACCTCTGGTAAGTATGTTCTGGATACAACTGCTTGGTGAAGCAGCAGTCTGCTGAAACAGATGGACCCCAATGTTTGTGGAGTGAACGAGTAGGAACGGATGATTTGACGCGCGGTGTGCGTCACGGGGCGAGAAGACCTGTCCCAAGGGAGATCTGTGGTCCAAGTCACGTAGATTTCCAGTGAATGGGAAATGCGCGGTGGGACTGGCGTAGAGAGTTACCCAGTGAACATCAAAACGCTGTAGCATTCTTCGCGAGCATAAAAGAGCCGTTATGATCTGCAACAAGCTATGAATTGTACGTCAGGACTGTGCTACTGCTGTGGAAGAGATCTTTTTGCTTCCTCTCGTTGTACCCGGTCTGCCAAACCCTTTTTACATCCTTGACTTCAGTCCGACAGAACAATCATCTTCTGGAGAGGGTTTTCCCTGCTTTCAGTACTCTGGACCAAATATTCAGGGAGGGAAGCATGAGGAGGGTATTTAGGTATTGTGTGTTGCTTGATAACGAAGAGGTCAAACCCTGGTTGCCACGTAGTGTTTCTCCTTCTCTTTTTGGACTCTAACGTGATATGTGGTGAGGATATTGTAATGGGTGGGGGAGGTGCCTGTGTATCGTGCTGTTATGGATGAACTGAAGCATAGACAAGTTGGAATGCGCTGCATCGTTTGAATTTTCGGTTTCGACAATGTTGCTATTTGTTGTGGTATATAGGGGTTTGTGTCGCGATTTGTCTCGTTTTTGACTGTAAATTAGCTTCAACTGTGCAATCTTGATCCGACCTTGACAATACATTCTATCGAAGCTGTGCATAATGGAAGACTTTCGAACGTACTGAGATTTGCTGTGATCTGATCTCGTCCTTGCACGAATGGCTGATATGGGCCATGGATGACGTGATATTTGTGTATCTGTGGAATGGGAAGGGCACAAAGCAATCTCCATCTAACGTGTGTGGTGTCTGGTATTTGTGAAGTGAGAACACCATACTGTGAATTATGAGATTCTACCGTCAACAACAGATTGCTTTGTGTAGGAGGTAAGTCTATACGCGTACTTAAAGAACCTCAAGTAGCTTTGCATACTTGTTGAAGATACTTGTTACCTCCTTCATTCAAATTTTCCTCATTATGAATAGCTGCAAGATATGTACGGGTCAACCCACGGGAGATTTTCACGCAGGCATCGTTCACGTATGACCGTCGGACTTCTGATAACCCACCGATGAATGTAAGACATTTACAGATACACAAATCAGGCAGAAGCAATTACCATGTTCATGCATTTGATAAGGAATACTTGACCCACTGGACAATTGATGCACGACGCACGACCACCAAACTCAAGTACGAACAAGCAGGGACTGCCATATAGATCTCTTCGTAGAAATACCACACACGGAAGACACAAGTGCTAGCAATCACAATACAAGGGTGGTGAGAGTTTGCTGTGGAGCGACACGACCTGAATATTTCTTCTCCAATGCCCTGCTGCAAAGCAAGAGACTGATGAAAAAAAAGGTATTCAAAACAGAACACATGGTCGCGTCAGCTACCGGCGAGTGCAATAGTAGCGACACAGTGGCCCCAGACATAAGCAAGCCCAGCGGCCTGGGTCCAGGTTACAAAAAAAACCGGATAACCGTATAATGCTTTCCCGTAGGAAGCTATCCAGATATCAAGCTGAATAAAAACAGGTACTACACTTGATCTTAGCCAGATGGCAAAGAGAGCTGGAGAGGAAAGGAAGAGGAGGAAGTCGAGGGGGAAAGACTCTTTTATATTCCGCTGATGGCGCTAAACTAGCTCTTGATTAATCATGCGATGTTTGGTAAGTGCTGTTGCCTGGCTGGTGGGCCAATGATGGCTGTCTCAGGTGTGGGCCCCTGAGTCATGCCCAGCGACACTGAGAGACGGGATATACGCAGAAGGACTCTGTAGTACGTGTGGGTATCAAGACTTCCAGAATCTATGCCCATGGTAAGTGCCATTGTAGGTAGTACTTCGCAGAAGTAGTCGTAGTTGTATTACGGCCGTACCGGCACAAGGTTTTCAGTCTTGTGTCATATCTTAGCCAGGTTTTCGTTTCTCAAGCCTTCAGCCAGAAACCAGAACAGCCGTCAATGAGAATCAAGCATGTCAAGTCGTGCCTAGATATGTCTATAGACAAGCTGTCATCGATGGAACGAATATTATGCTTGGCAGAAGACCTTGCTCCTTTGGCTATCTGAAAGAGGAGATTATCCCACCAATTGTGAACAATGATTGTAGCTCACCATAAAGATCAAGACCCCAAACATCCATATCTCAAGTCGAAGTCCCAGTGCTCAATGATCAAGTCTCGCAAAGACGTGCTGACAAAGTCTCCAGGTCCAACTCACGTTCAATGGCCACAGGCACTCTTCGATCCCAAACGCCAAACGATACACCACGTTCCAGTCCTGCAAAATATTCACCACCTCCAAGTATATCGCTGCTACTCCTGGGACGACACCAAACATAATATGTGACACATGTTCCCAAGCTCATAGGGAGCCACTGGAGGATTTCCACCAACAATACACTAAGTTTGCAGCAAAACTCAACATCAACCATTGCTATCTCCTACAGACTCAACCTGTGTCTGCATAATGCGCCCTCAACCCACCGATCAGATAATTGACACCTCAAAGCACGTAAGAAATCGTAGATTCACTTATACACAAGGGTCGAGTTACAAGAGAAGGTTCGTGGGAAACAATGGTCGTTTCTATTGTAGTGGCGTTGCCTAAAATCTTCAAAGCTTACGTGTTTCACCATCGAATTCGGGCAGCCTCGTTCAAACGTCCCAGTTCCTCAGCTGCAAAGTAGCCGTTCTCTGGCAAGGGTGATACGGCACTATAGACATGTGCGGAACTGCGGTTAGTTTACAGATCAGTGCTGTGGTACCTACAAGGAGCATACGTGGTGCAGGTCTCTCACTGGGAGGATTGCTGGGCAGCACACCATTCATTCGGGGCAGGGTGAGGATCGCCTCTGCCGAAGATGTGTTCACTCTGGAAGAGGGAGGAAGTAGTGGTATTCAGGAGTTGAGTAGGCGGTGCTAGGGTCGCATGCACACTTTCATAGCTACCATTGATTTGTATAACTACTTTGTGACGCTATCAATCTCCATTCAGTTCGCGACAGCGTCTGTTGCAGACCGAGCCTGTATGTTTCAGTAACCATATTGTGTTATCTCTTGTGCATCAAGCTTTTGTCTCTCCTCCGTGTCCTTCTCTTTGACGCGATGGCCATCCTTGTTGATCTTGCTGTGAACAAGATTAGAGCATGGACTACGAGATCGGACCGTATAGTTGCCGCAAACGGATAGCTCGATTGGAGGAGCTGTTGTGAGATACCACTTGACCGACCCGATGCGTTAGAGTAAATTTGTTGAGACGTGAACTGATTTCGAGGTGACAAATTTGCTCTTGTCATGGATTGGTATTTGATTTTGAGGTGAACAATTGATTTTTGAGTGCCTTCTTATTTCCAAATCTTAATCTGCTATTGACGTTCCGCCAGTCCATTCTAATGCCGAAAAGATGGTATTTGTGGAGTGGTGACTTCCTGTCGTCGTGATGGTGGGCCTTGTGATCGACTCTCAATACCGTGATACATCGTCTTGATGTGGCTTGGGGAATGTATCTTTGCTTTCTTCTGGATATGTCTGCAAGATATATCTGGTAGAAAAGAGGTGAACTTACCAATGAGGACGAAGTGTTTCTCGGTCGGCTTCCTAGGTATGTGGATTCATAGAATGATCGTAGAAAATGAGAGACTTTCTTGTATCTGGCTTGTCCTGTAGTACCTGGTACTGAAGTCTCCTTCGCCAATGTCATTGATCTTTTTTGAGGCCAAACTACTTCTCGTCATGTTTCGGACTGAGACATCAGTACCTTCAACTGTTAGGTCAAGAAGTTAGAATTGTAGCTATAATTTGGTGACACATAAAGCCGCCTTTTCGTTATCAAAGCCAGTCCACTTCGCGACACATCGTACTGCGGCTTTGTTTGCGTGAAGTGATTCTACCCTTCATAAACGACTCATTGATTGCACTTTCAACCCCTGGCAATAAAAGTTATTACAATAAGAAAGACGAGCTTAGCGGCTGAGCTGGACTATGCTGTTGTCTTCGTTGATAACGAATCTTTTATGGCTACTGTCATGGCTACTGTCATGGCTACTGGATCTTCTGATCCTTTATTACAGAAACTTCAATTGTATCATAACTAGATCTGAGAACTTATTCCTCATGGAGCAGAAATCGATCAGTGTGGAGCTGAAACATGGAGAGCAGGTACAGAGTGACAGAATTGTCTATCATGTCATGAGTTCAACAAGTTCAAAAGCATGGGATGAGAAAAAGCCAAAAAAAAAAACATCAGGATTTGAACCTGGGAGGGATTCGAACCCACAACCTCGACCTATTGAAACAACTCAGTTAGCGTTAGATCGTATGATGACAAAGCAACTATCTAAACTATCTAGGCAAGTGGCAGGCAAGCAGGCAACGGCGATTGGCTGGCGTATCCGGTGTTGTCGAGTGTTGGAACCTGTGAGCTAAGTCAGTGGATAATAGGACTTTGGAAATTGATTATGTACCTTCAGTACAATCAGCGTGCGTAGTTCGTACCTGGAAGACGCGTCTGAATGCAACGTTTATCCCTTCTTCAATCGTGCTTCTCCTCCAGGATAACACCACAATATGTGTGTGAAATATGGTAAAGTTTCATTGTGTGGTTGTTAAGTTGTAGATATACGTTTCCACACGATACGAGATGTGAACAGATTGCAAAGGGCAAAATCGTCCACGCTCTGACTATATGCATTAAAGGACATTTCAAAAGGTAGGCTATACTGATTGGCTATTCGCCGACGGTTTTGACCAAGTTCTAATTTGTTTCATCGCCTTGTTGTTCTTTGTGTCAATGAATGTTTCACGGCTTTTTCCAAACGCGAGCTTTGCGACAGGGCGTCTCATTAGTTCGTTATGTCCTGTGCACAACTTTCCTCTATGATATACGGACATGAGAGAAACACTTGTTCATGTTTGGCAGAGTATCTACAACGAGGGCAAAGCAAACAATTGGGAAAATCTGCAAAAGAAGACTTCTATTTACCCCAATGTACCGTGTTTCTATACAAGAGTCATCCAACCTCACGCATTCCGGAGCTAAGGACCACAAAGACGCGACATTGCTCTTAAATCTCCTGAATCGTGTGTTAAGTCGTCGATCTCCGGCTTTGATTTGTTCGAACGGGTCGATTGTTGGTTGATGCCTTGTCTTACAGTGACAGTCGCTCAGAGTTGGCTGTATACCGAGCTTCCAGCCTTGAAGATGGTAGGAGTCATCGATCGCCAATGCCTGGTCCGGTCGCGCATCATGGGAGGATATAGTCTCCCTAGACCGCATCTTTGACGGGAAGCCACGCATGAACTCGCGCTGACACCGCAACAATTTACAAAGACAAGAGAAGGAATTGATACCATAAGGCACGAGGCTGTCAGAGCTGGCTAGCAATAATCATGGTGAGATAAACCCTACACGTCGTAAACATCAACGAAAAGTCAGCTGGTCATATTCACGGCACATGGCCAACGATTGAACAGGCCGTTGGACTGGTGTCTACCTAATGTCACAATTGCCAAATGATAACATACTGCGGGAACGATGAAGCAACACTTACCCAGATACCGTCACTGAAGGCCAGAGCGTTGGCCATCTGAGTGGAATGCACAGGCATTCTCTCCGTCACTGCACTCCAGGGAGTCGTACGTTAACGTAAACGCAACCGAACAAAGAATGGCAAAAGGGGCACATACTGAGATTTGATACGGCTGTATTAGACCTTGGCCTTCAAATGAGTATATCTGGAGATACAAAGGATTGGATTTGCTATGAAAAGACGAGCCACGGAGATCAGAAATCTTGCTTCTGATTGTAGCAAAGCAGACAACAAATTCAATACCCAAGAAAGCATCAATCTGACAAGTACAGAAGTCGACAAAGAGTTCCAGCGAAGAAGAGTGCAGCCAAACGTTCCTCCGTACATTTCTACCTTCCATCATCGTGCACGTGACTTGATTTGTAAAGGAAGGTTCGCCGAGTTGAAGCACAGCCTTGCCAGTCGCACAGCCCCAGCCTTGTTCTCTCCTACTTCCCATAGTTATAACACTCTCTGCTCTTCTACTTTTCTTTCTGATCAATAGCATTCGTTTTTGTCTTTGCAGTTGCATACTTCGATATGAGTGAGCATGCGCGTCGTCGGAAACGCGATTTTATCCGAAACAGTATCGGCAACATATTTCGCAGTAAAAGCAAGCCCAGTCTTGCTAGAGACGATAATACCATTACGATAGCAGGCAGCAACGACAATGGCTGCATTGGTGCTATTGAAGGTGGAAGACCAGCATTCAACGACAATGATCAAATATCGACGCAGCTAGGGGAGTCAACAGGGCTTGACAGTCCTACCCACATTGAAATCTATGAGAAAGGTCCATTGACATCAAAGAGTAACGACCAGCCCGCGTTGAATTCACCAGAGTCAGTAGAACCAGCTCAATCAGACAGAAACGACTCTCTTCAGCCAATTGCCGGTCCCGACAACACAGTGTCTACCGACGTGGAGCCAGCCCCGAAGCGAAAAGTCTACGCAAGACATGACCCGAAGAATGCACGCAAGCTGCCATGGGTTGTGGACAATAGCAGTGCACCAAAAGTAGAGGTACCCAAGGCTAGAAATGTAGCGAAAAAACTGACCAGAAAAGTGGACGACGTGACGAAGTCAGAGGTAGACGCCAATGTCAAGATCGCTAAACCACTACTTCGCCTGGAAGGGGCACAGCAAAATACAAAATCCACAACTGATAAGGTGGAAAGCTCGCCGCTCTCAGCGTCCGACCAGATCTACGACTGGGCTACAGACCCGAGCAGCCGTCCGATGTTCGTTCTCTCCGGCGAACGCCACAGTGACAAGGATATCATTGCCAGATCGATCGCTCACAATCTCGAGAAGTATTGCAAGTTCACGGTCGCGAGCTTCTGCTTCGAGCAAAGTGACTTCGAGAACCATGGACCTTTGAATCTCTTCTCCGGCATCGGCATGCAGCTTTCCGCAAAAGTCCCGGGCTTGGAAGAACCCATTGGCTCCCAGATGAAGATCGCAAGACCCCTTGTTGGATCGAGCCTAGAGGACCAATTCAACAGCATGTTAATCCATCCTTTGTTGAGCTTGGAGATGAAGATTGAGAAAACAATAGTGGTTGTGGACGGGTTGGGCGAGTGTCCTTCATTAACTCACGCGGATCGCATTCTTGCGATGCTGTCTGAACTCAGCTGCAAGCAAAGGCCAGGATTGAAGGTTCTGGTGACCACGGGAAAGTATCATACCGTCGAAGCGGCATTGGATAGGTCTACATTTGTGTACGAGGTGATACCTTGCACAGACAAATCATCTACAACGATGAAGACGAAACTGCAAGGCAATCTTGATCCTGTGGCTTCGCTTTCGGATTCGAATCGGCCGTCTGATGATACGGAGTATATGATTGAAGAGTAAGTCATCTTTGCACCCATTTATCTCACGACCATTGGTGCTTTGGTGCCAAACATTGCTGATGATCTTCCTGCATAGGTTTTTCGCATGGATGACCGCTCGTAGCACCCGAAAGAACGTCCTATCCATACGAGAACAACAACATCGAAGGAACATCGTAGGTTCCATGGTCTTCCTTGCCACACCTGTGTCAACGACGTGCTTGAGCCGACTCCTCAACCTACCAGTCCCGACGATTGAAAAAGCCGCCGACGGTCTTGATCTAGTTCTAGATGTTCCCAAGAACCGTACGAGCCCGATCAAACTGATCCATGAATCATTTCGAGAATACATGATCACCTGTAAACGTTCGCAACGACACGAGATGTCTGTTGACTCTGAACGGATGCATCTGTCTCTCGCTCACAACTGCCTCGATCTCCTCAGCGGACCGAACGGTCTCAAGCAGGACATCTGCGGCGTTGTCGAGCCGGGAACAGAGAGATCGACCGTGAGGAACGTTAAAGATGTGATCTCGGAAGCGATTTCATATGCATGTCGCAACTGGATTTGGCATCTATCGCAAGCCAACGATACACTGGTTGACAGCGGACGCGTACACGTCTTTCTCCAAACCCACTTGCTCCATTGGCTCGAGGCGATGAGTTGGCTCGGGAACACACCGGGCACAGGTTCACAGATACAGACGCTTTTGGGAATGCTGCCGGTAAGTCTTGACCTCACAACACTCGTGCTGATCCTCAAATTCTAACTCTTCTCCGTTTGAAGCCAGGCGAAAAGACCAATCTGGGTCTGCTGCTCGAGGATGCCCACCACTTCATACTCAAGAACCTTTGCATCATCGCTTTTGTCCCTTTGCAGATCTACGCGTCGGCGTTGATATTTGCGCCTGCGAATAGCCTGATCAAGAAGATGTTTCACAACAGTATCTTGATTTCGTTGAACTTTATGCCACAGGTTTCGAATGATTGGAATCACGAGCGTAAGCCGGAGATCGAGAACAGAACCGCAAGCACAGGAGACTTTGCAACAGACGGTAAATGGGTGGTATACACACTTCGAGACAAGCTATCATGGTGTACCAAGGATATGTCGAAAAAGAGGTCGCACAGATGTGAGTCTTTGATAAAGGGTGTCAAATTTCTCCATGGTGTGCATGGGTTGGCCACCTTCCACGACAAAAATGTCCGATTCTGGTCTTTGGAGTTCAGAACCAGGCCCCGGGGTTTCAAATTTCCGAGAACCATCCCGGATATTTTCTCAGTGGATATCACTTCCGCCGGAGATCTTCTAGTACTTGGGACAAGAACTGGTCTCGTGGTATGTCTCAATGTCGCCATGAGGGATGAAATTTGGAGACGGAGGCAAGAGGGGAATCCGTTCCCGGTGTGTGTCAAGATTACGCCCGATGACAGCATGGTTGCGGTGTCTTCGAGCAACGGGGTAGAACTCATCGACCTGCGGACTTCGAAGGTTTTGCGCGACGCGAACATGGTCCTCGGACTCTGCCGCTGGACCTCGAACGGTGCAGCCAATTTGGCGTTCTCTCCAGACCAAAATCTTCTTGCGGCTTCCAATTCCACCACCATCGCGATACTCTGCACGACAACGATGGAACAAATTCACCTACTCAGCCTGAACGACGGAGTGATCAGGGATGTTACATTTTCCCGTGACTCAGGACGATTCGCATTCTCCTGCGGTCGCCACGCGCATATGGTGAGTACATCGACATGGAAGCACCGGCGAACAATCCAAAGGAACGATGGCTCCGCCGAATATGTTCTCCTGGGCAACGACTTTGGTTCAATGTCAAATGTCCGCGATGCTCTGCTCGTGCAGCATACCGGAGATTCGAGATCTACGCAGACTCAGACCGACCGTGTCAACAAGAGCGTCAACGACATCAGGTTCTCCGAACATGGTCACTTGTTGGTCAGTGTTTCAGACAATGGCCTCATGGAAAGTTGGGCTCCAGACACGGGTGAAATGATGGTTCGTCGGGAATACGATTGCGACAGCCTCGCAAACGTGGTACTTGCCCCAGATTGCGATCATATTCTAACTGCTTCCGAGCGTCACAAATCGATGTTTATTCGAAGTGTTGACTCACCATCGACGTCCTGCCGTATCGACGACTCAGATTGCCTCGACGGTAACGTCAGCTTCTCGCCTGATACAAGATATCTCTACCTCTCTCACTCGGATGGTTTGAAGGTATATGACTGTACAGACTGGTCATCTATACGCGATATCTGCTACGAGAAGGGCATGATGGCCTTTCTCGGTCCTACTGGCGGGTCGTTGAGTCTTGCAGGGGAGTCGACGGATATCGATGGCGGGAATGTCAATAACACGGAATCCATGCAGGCGGTGGGTTTCACGGAGTCGGATTCGTCGAAACGCATTGTCAGCGTCATATTCTCGCCGGATCAACGCTTCGTAGCAACGACCGACGTACAAAGCTACATAGAACTTTGGTCCAATGAAACCGGCAAGCAACTCTGCAGAGGTAGGGGTACAACTTGGAAGTCCGGAAAATGCTTTTCACACCCTGGCTCGTTATTTGCGTGCGTGGATGCCGGAGCATTCTACGTGTGGCATATTTCCGCAAAGCGATCTGAGTATGTGTTGGCCACCGAATACGCTCGCGACACTACTGAAATGGTGATTTTCCACGACCGCTGGCTGGCATCCATATCGTGTGGGACACTCTATGTTATGGATATGTCCACTCATGTCACGGTGTGGCGGCTGAATGGTCTGCGCGAACCCCATCGACTTGAAACCTCTGGACGCTTTTTGAAGACGAGCACGTTCTGCATGAACGTAGAGTCGGAGGATCCCGGAGACTGGGTTGAGACGATATCTCGTGAAGACGGATGGATCAGGCGGGGTGGAAAGAATGTGTTGTGGCTGCCCACCGAGCTCAGAGGAACCGATGACGCGCATGGTGAATGGGATACGAACCTACATCCTGTTGCTATGGGCCAGAATACGGCTTGTCACAACAACACCATTGCTATCGGACAGCAATCTGGTTCGGTCACCATCATCAGTTTCAAGGATTGATACAGATTGACGAGCGCAATTCAATTGGTCGAAATCAATAAACATCTCGTATCTCAACGTGTCTCTTGCACTGCAGTAGCCCATAGCTGATGCTCCATACTTTGCCTATGTGCAGACCATACATTAACCAGACTACATGCAATTGTTCGTTCATTGTTACGCCGAAGACCACCATTCAACCATGACTTCCAGACGCAAAAATTTCCTGAATCATAAAACTCAACATTAATTGCACCGGACCATCGTTCCTGAACCCTCCCGCGGGCGCCCACGAAAAGCACGCCAATCATGCACGAATCCCCGACCTAAAATCGCGCCGATCATCAGCAGTCCAAAACCCGCAGAAATTCCTCGCCAGATCAAAAAATTTATTCAGTCATCGTCGAAGGCTCCGTCCGCAGTTCACCCCAACAAAAGCCACACATCCAAACCTCGCATTTCTCACGATCACAGCATAATGCTCGCCTCCGTGGTCAAGTACACAGAGGACGCGGCGGGCCTCGAGAAAACCCTCCGCCTCCTCCAAGCCCTCTGCACCATCGCCTCGGGTCTGGCGATCGTGGAGGACCCCGCGAAGTTCGTGGTCGCGCGGGCCCAGTTGAATTTAGGTTCGTTCTTCCGTGTTTTGTGCGCAGCGGTTTGCGACGACTCTGTGTGCAGTGCACACTGGATCGGAAGAAGTCCAAATGCGCGCATGCTGATATGAGATAAATTTCTCGGAACAGGTCGCAGGTACTTCCGGCTGCTGAAGTGGTATCCCTGTTGGGGAAAGGCGTTGGGTTCGATGAACAAAGGTGGGACGGCAACGCTGGAGATGCTGCTCGAAAATGGGAAGTGGGGGTTTTTGGGAATGTATTTCTTTTTGGAAGCTTTTACTATCGTGAGTGGTAATGTCAAATCATCGCAGGAGAGAGCTTCGATTGATGGTGACTTAGACCAATGCCATGGGAGTCACGACTTATGAATGGGGTCCGAGGGTGCAGTTTGAGGCGAATAGGTGCTGGTTCTTTGGTTTGGTCTTCTCGGTGTTGTTGTCGTTGTATGAGCTGGTGTTTGCTGGAGCGCGACCGGTGCCTACGCGTGGTCCGCCTGCACATTCGGTTGACAAACCAATGGAGAAGGGAGAGGATGCGGCGAAAGCTGAGGAGAAGAAAGACCCTGCACCGGCGAACCAGGTCATGGCCACGAACCGGAGGAAAATCTGCACTCAGCTTGCGATCGATGGTTTCGACTTGATCATCCCAGGGGCGGCGATTGGGTGGATTCCGGTCAGCGTGGTGGTCGTGGGAACGGCCACGAGCATCTCGTCGATACTTGCTGGGCAGCAGATATGGGTTCGGGTGCAGCAAGAGGCTCGGAAGTAGGATGTTCATGCATTGATCGGACTACTTCGTATTTCTGCCCGTATATAAGGTACAGAGGGTACATAAGGTAAAGCGGTAGATAGAGTATCAGTCATGAATGAAATGAGTTCGATGATCATGTAGACCTTGATAGACTTCCATGACCAGTCGCTTTGCTGTCCAAGTTAGGTTCAGGAAATTAGTGTCCGGAATGTAGGCTTACCTTAACCCAGCTGGCCATGCTTGGACCTGGCCAAGAACGGTGGGCATCATCCCAGACCTTGGGCACCACCTTGGCTTGAGGCGCTCATGCCTATCGATATTATACTCTTGATCGATATGTGGGCTCGATCTCCGCAAACCAATAACTTTCGCTCCCTTGGCTTCCCAGACTCTTTCACGACATGTGCCCTCCCAACCCAGGCACGATTGCGATTCTTGTGACTTGCTACAATCGAAGATCTGAACAGTCGTGAAGTGACAGATCAATCCACGAGGAGCATATCTGTTTGAGCTACGATCGTGGACTTTACATAGAGGATCAGGCTGGTCGGTTGGACCAAGGGCTAGACTGGGTGATATTGAGTCGCGCACACGTCTTTCGCTTGACTCTTGAGCATGAAGAACCAGGGGTTCGAATTCTCGATCGCGCGTGACGAAACAGGGTTGAAGAATTCCGACCCATCTGTTGAACGACTTTTGGCATGTAGTTATGCTCGCAGGAAATTTTGGCTCCAGCACACGCTTGAGTCTCAAGCTTGCCAGCCTGTTTGAAGTGAGCGGTTGCGAAGAATACCAGGGATCCTCGATGGCGATCGTTTTGTCCGACGGAATTCGACCTGCGGCTTTGGTCGTGGCGATAGGGAGCACGCTTGTGGGTGAGGTTGTGATGTCTTGTGGACGATGCAAGTCGTCGAAATGTCGGCAATCTATCCTACGATAAGCTCGCAGGTCATCCAGGTCCCAGGTGAGGAAGTCTTCAGGATGATAGATTACCGTTTGCTGGATGTCTCTTTCTCCAGACAGCGACGCTGTTGACAGAACTGTGTTTCTTTCAGCGGATCGTGGAGAGCATTTCAGATGAGCTCCTGCCCGTTGTCATCATTCAATTCCGGTTGCTGTACCGGGGGAGGTGGTGGCGGTGGTGGAGGCTTGTAAGGATAATCCTCATCGTTCTTGTGCAGACTGTCTCCCACATTAGCACTCTATCCATCAATCCCGGATTGCAAACTCACATAAACTCCTCATACGAAATCCCACTCTCCTCCCTCTCCTCCAACCTCCCCACCGTCTCCGCCCAACTCCCCACCAACCTCCTCCAATAACACCCCTCAGCCGCAGGCGAAGTATACCTCTCGCGGAAAGTATTGATCGACCTCTCGACAATCTCCTGCGCCCTCTCCGTCCGATTCCGATAGAACCAAACCTTCTCCTCCAGATCCCCGAAATCCCTCCTCACCCTCACGCAATTCCCCCCATCCACGAACAAATGATAGTAGTGCGTAACCCAGAACGCATCGTGCACGACCGGCACAGAATCACAATTGAGTATATGCAACATCCTCGCGCTCCAACTCCTCCCCT
Source organism: Erythroxylum mucronatum (assembly GCA_027563825.1). Lineage (NCBI taxonomy): Eukaryota > Viridiplantae > Streptophyta > Magnoliopsida > Malpighiales > Erythroxylaceae > Erythroxylum > Erythroxylum mucronatum. The sequence goes on from JAOSBP010162435.1 coordinate 71,169, forward strand.
CGGTATTCACCGCCATCGCATAATCGCAGAACCCCTCCATCTCCATCCTCCTCCCCTCGTCCTCTTTTTCCCAAGAGATAGCCTCAACATCAGCCCACTCCCTCCCCCTCGTCACCTCCAACAACTTCCCCCTGATATCCGGATTCGTCCACTCCACCCCCCTCCAAACCACCTTCTGGATTTTATACTTGACCGGCCCATCCCTCCCCCTCGCCTTGTCCTGCATGCGCGCGAAACCCTCGGCCTCCTCCGGCGGCGCGGCGAAGAAGTGATAATCCGGGATCACCCAGAGGTTGTCCTGGAGGGGATCGGCGACGTTGCGGGTGAAGGACCACAGGGCCGAAGATGCGCTGGGAGAGGCGAAGTCGTCCACCACTATCGTGAACTCCGTGGGATGGGAGATGAGGGGCGAAGGGGGGGAGGAGGCGGCGGAAGGGTGCACGACCGAGCGCAAAAGTTGCTGGAGGACGGCGTGGATGCGGTAGCGGAAGTCCTGGCGGAAGAGGCCGCGGGTTTGAAGGATGCGGAGGTCGAGGCGACCTGTCGGGGAGGGGAGGAGGCGGAGGCGGAGGAAGCCGTCGTTTCCTCCTGTTGAAGGGGGATGGAGGGAGGAGGGGGTGAGGTTTTTGTTGCGCCAGTGGGTTTTGGCGCGGAGAATTTCGGTGTAGAGGTCGGGGAAGGCGGCATCGCATTGGGCTGAGGAGAGGTTGGGGTTGTCGCGGTCGCGGGAGGGGATGTAGGTCCAGGGTTTTGGGGAGGTGGAGGGATGTACCCGTGAGATTGGAGGTGGTGTTTGAATTCTCGAGGTTTGAGGCTTGTGAGGAAGGTGAGGAAGAGGAACACTAGGGCAAACGTGAGGAGGGTCCGTTGCCATTTCGGGGAGATGTGCATGGGGAATTTCATTTTTGCTTCAAACGAGAGACGAGAGGTGGGGAGCTGAGAAGGGCCCTGAGGCGGGACGACGTGGGAATGGAAATAACTTTGTATGACATTTTGGCTTACGACTGAACTGATCGTATGCAGCAGAGCTCGGCATGCTCCGGTGTACCTGCAGCAGCCCGTCAACCGTTCGTATCATGAAACAACAGTCGTGGGACGAATGAGGCGACGAGTTGATGTCGCGCATGGCCAAGTGCGATCCGGCAGCACCTTATCTCACAGGGCAATAGGCTGCAGCATCAGACGATGGACCAATCGGAATGAGATTTGCGTCAATGCTGATGCGAAGATGACGGGAGTGGACTCGCCAAACGATCTGACGGGTTAATCATCAACTTCCACCTCAACGCGTACACCTGATGCCATCTCAAGCCCCTTCGTAAAAAGAGTCACCGGTCGAGAAGCCAGGAGAGAAAGTCGCTGCTGGCATTTCTTGGAAGAATGGATTGGTGGAAAATAGATCACCGTATACGAGGTCCAAGGTGGCCTGGGGCCAATCTGGAAGCGCCAATCTTCGTCATCCATTTGAAATTATCGTTGAACCAGCCCGTGCATGCGAATGGCGTCATGCGTGTAACCCTGGGTCCATGCTTGTAGGGTCGTTATGTATTGTATCTTCTTGATGATCCTCGTTGGGTTACGGATATGAAAGATCAAGTGTTGCAAGAAAGAAGTGATCTATTATGATGATGTTTCTATTTACAAATCTCTCGCTTCGTTGACACATACATCGGATTCGCATTCTCGTCTCCATCGTTTGAAATTACTGCTGGGCTACGGGAGTGAAACTCTTGTTAGGAGTGACAGCTTTTCCATTTACAAGCTCGGTATCCTTGTAAGCGGGATAAATGATCTGCTTGTTCCTCACAACCGACAGGGTCTGGAAACCTTCGTTGGGGCCGAATTGCCCGGACCAGGTGCTGCCGATGGTGAAGGCACCACACTTGATGTTGGTGTAGGTAGCACGAGAAGCGGCTGATCCGTTGATGTTGTACGAGCAGGATGTCACCGCGCTACCGTCGTTGGTGTTGATGCCGTACTTGTAGGCACAGCTTGTGTTGGCCGGATTGCAAGTTCGGGTGAACGACTGAAGAGTCCAGCTGGACGCTCTGGCAGAAAGGGCATCCGCATTAGGAGTAGGTGCGGCGAAAGCCTGGCTGGCAGTGGCCAGGATAGCGGCAATGGTGAGTGTAAACTGCATGTTGCTGATGGGAGAGAACTTGACTTTGATTTTGTGAGAGGTGAGAATGGATGAATCAATGAGATGGTGTTTCCAAAGACAGGTCCGACGAGCTTTTTATGTCTTCTTCACATTCGTCGCTCACATAGTTTTGTCATGCGTCACCAGCCATCTTCATCGTATCGTCAGCAAGTCAAGAAATCAAATCGTATGTTCGGACCATCCATAGCATTGGCAACGGACTTGGCACGTTAACCCATCGCATACAACCATTCGTTGTGATGTATAGATTGAGCACGATTGAGAGTGGGGCTAATCGACTACTCGTTCTAGTGTCGCGACTGAAACAGACGATTTGCTCTTGGCAACGACCAAACACGTGCCCAGAATCGACGTCACTCCAATTCTTGTCCTTTGTACTGCATCATGGCGATTCCAGATCCGGCTATTGCTCTTCTATCTCGTCGACCGGTCAAACTGTTCCATCGATGCCGAATTAGGAGCCGATTTCACGACCACAGCTTCCACAAGTCAGTTCTTGAACCTTGGTTTCACCGTTGTGGCCCCTGCACGGTACGAGCAGATGTACGAGAAAGAAGCAAATGATCGTCAACTAGCACACGAGCACGGATCATGCCGATGAGACTCTCTAACCTGTAGAACCCGAGATTTCTCCACCTATAGAAGATGAAGTCTTTGCCATGGTCTATTTCATGCCACACAACAGACGAATTCGTCGCTATGGCATATTACAGCATCGGTTTTCTCGAATTGTCCAACCTGGACACCTCCCAGCAAATTATCCACCTCAAGAGGATCTTGGAACCTTCGCGACATCGTCACCACAGTGATCATCGATCTGTCTCGGCGAAACCAAAGATATCGTCGGTTATTTTTCGACCGTTGGTAGGAATACCATCATACCAGTGGATGATCGCCGATCGTCAAGGCGCTTCTGATATCACTTCATCCACGCTCCCTCTCATGATTGATGTTATAAGAACACGAGAAAAGCCCACTAGGTGGGACATATTCCCTGAACCATAGTATACTCCTCTCCTCGAAGACCTTTTTTCTCAAAGAGTATCGTTGACAGTGCGATTCGATTCTGTCATAGCGTTCGACTTGACTTCTGAGGTCGTATGATCTACAGCATCTATACAGCAGCCGAAAGCTTTCAGTTGCAAATCACCATTGCTCTTCGTACTGTCTGTGCATACTCAAACTTCTATCAGCTCTACTTTGTTCATCAAAGATTATAGTCGTTTGTATGATCATTGCACCTCTGAATTTGTCTCTAACTTCGACTATCTTTCGTATGGGAAATTTGGATAGAGACTTACCTCCGATTTGTTTTATCTAATATTGCCTGTCAATTCGAGATCAAATATGCATGAGATTGGAGTTTCGTACGCACAATGGCCACATCGAAGCTCGTGGCTGTGTCAGCTCTCAAACCTAGAATAATATATGAATGTTATGCTTGCGAAGTTGCTCATGGATGGTGATCGATTGACGGGCAAGCAATCGCGCGCTCACTGGAGATCGTGTCTTCTGCGATTATAGTTTATGATGAAGGGTCCCCCACGTTTAACTTTACGTCTTGAATTGGCCTAGTTTTTCCATTGCCCGATAAAGTGTTTAGTTTTCCTGCCGAATTTCTTCATCCAGCCAATAACATAGGTTGATTCAAGTCATTTCCATCTTAGCCACAAGAGTACGACGTGAGAGTTCTTGATTGTGAACTGTAAGATTCAATTGAGAAGGTAGTCAAGTTTACGGCGAATACCTAAATTTCGGTATGCAATGATTTCAAGCACAATATCTATTCGCCTACATAGACGATACGGCATCTGCAACGATAATTGTCCAGTCCTTACCAGGGCTCTTTGACCATTTTGATACTCACTTGAAGTGACAACGTTATTGGACAATGAGACGGAAGTGTCGTCTGTTTCACTCGTTCAACGTGAACTGTCGACCTCTCCATATATTTGGTACATCTCGTGTTTGTGATTATCCTATCTCGTGCAACGGTCCATGCCGCCTCACTTAGATTTCGTTATCGAAGACTGTCGCTGCAAGGTCAAAGCAAATTTGAAGCCGTAGACGCAGCATCATGTGTACTATTACTGTAAATATCAGATGTAGAACGTAGATTGCGAATGGAGATCGTCTAACGCATATACACAACAAGGCCTCTGGACCAGATGTTATGTACGCTGCAGTTTGGCACATGTAATTCGGTCATGAGTCTTTTTATCGCAAGTCGTCGCACGAAATCCTGTGATGTGATGGTATAACTCCTTCCCGAAGCGGCTGCATGTATTTCCTAAATAGGAAGTCGTGAATGACGAGATCATCAACTGTGATCGATCGTATTTGGCGAGGTGATCGTCCGGCCCGCCCATGTAGGTTTGTCGCGCTAGCAAGGTTATCGTATCGTTGTCGTCCCGAGGGCGCGGGCGGTCGTTGACTTTGTCAAATTCGCGCCAATCAGCATGTGAGCGCATTGCTCTGCTGGACCCCTTATGTACAATGCGGGAGACGTCCATTAGCGCTCAGGGCCCTGCACCAATCAGCCACGACTTGATTCAACGATATGGTCTCTCCACCGGACCCCTCACACACAGACGGCCTTGTCGGAGGGGTGGCGTTGGACCCTTGAAAACGAATATGCCTCACGATGATGTGAACACTTTGGAGCGCTTTTGTATACCAAGTCAATATAGCGGAAGAATGATGCACATGCGCCTACGCATACGTACTTAGGATACTACATTATACGAATCTTCTCACAGAGGCAGCAATGGAATCTGTGGTTCGCTTCCTCAAACTGAATGCCACCGGAGAAGACGGTTGGCATAAATGCTCCATATAGAAGTTGAACCTCGCAAAGCCTTGAGCTCCTGTTGCGAAGCAGCTGCTCTAGTATGAACTAGCCAGAGGGTATCGAACAGGAATGTGGCCAACCAGGCCGAGTAGGTCACTGAGCTTAATATTTGGGCGACTCAAGCAGTATAATTGTCGCAAGGGAGGGATTCATTATGTCCTTGTCACTTTTCTGTGTGGTCTTTCTCCAAATCCTGTGTGGAGAAAAAGGGTCGCATGTGACTGAGTTGTTGCGATGCGGATACACTGTTACAAGTACCATTCGTTGTATAGTCACGTGACCGTTCATGTTCAACAGGCGCTCTTGTTGAGACTGCCACATATCTGTTCCCGATCTTTTCGAATCAATATATACACATTGAATAAGCTCATTCCGCAACATGAAGTACACCTTCCAATACAAACGAGATCAATGATCTACTCAGGATGCGAGCGATTTGGTGAACACGACCCTGAGAAATATTGCACCAAATTTACACAATATTGATTCGCTGGGCAACAAAGACTCAGCAATCGATGTTCATCGGAGTTAGAGATTAGTGGGCTAAGCATGAAAACACTGCAAGCAGATTTGTAAGGCGCAAAGGATGCTTGTGTTTTCAAAACCCCAATTCAATCAATACCCCTCATCAAAGACAACGTTCCTCGTGTTCCTTTTCGGCTATTGTGACTTCTTGGCAGACTCCACGATCGACTTTTCCTCGTCAAGCTTGTCGCTCTCCTGCATCATGTAGGCAGCCGCGACCAAAGGGCCTCCAAGTACCAGCAGTATGCCCAGGTAAGTCACCGAAGTGATCTTGTTCTGCATGCCTCCACTTTGCGCGTAGTGATAGGAGGCCCAGGCGAACATCGCAATTGCCGTAAAGATTTCATCCCACTGCAAGAAGAACGAGACACCCTGAGCAAAGCTCGTGACCTTTTGCGCTGAGGTCCAGAAAGGAGATGGAACAAAGATCTTCCAATAATCAAGCTGTTGCACGACGACAGGGTTGATCCATCCCGCAGCCAGATGCGTCATGGCGATAGGTCCTAGCGACAACGTATGGAGAACCGTTCCCACGATGATCGTAGACGCGTACCACCCCTTGGGAGAAACCGGCCGATCCCCATCAGGGACGAACAGCCTCAACACAACCCAAATCGCATAGGTGAAAACCGGATGCACAAGCCTGAGCAAAACCCACCTCTGCTGCGACCCCCACCCCTCCCCATCAGGCTGACACCAGATCATCGCCAACGTCGGCGCGAAGTGCCCCACCACCAACGCGACGGGCAAAGTCAGCGCATCCCTAGCCCTGAACCTCCTCGCCCCCTTCAGCCCCAAACTCGCGCGATTCCGGAGCTGCATCGCGCACCAAACCGGCGTGAAAACCCCCAAGCCCGCCAACTCCGCCAGGATCTCCACGAGATAGGTCTTCACCACGAACCAGTGCCCCATCTCCATCCTGTGAGTCTCGACCATCATGATCATCCAGGCGCCGGAGAGGGTCCCGAGGAAGTGCGTCCCCTGCACGTGCGCGACGACGTTGCGGGGGTCGAGGTCCACCCAGAAGATGGAGAGCATCAGGGCGAGGTAGCCTTCGAGCTTGGGCAGGCCGAGTTTGGGGGTTTGGACGGGGATCGAGGTGTTGGGTAGGGTCGCGCCGGGCCGCGCGAAGGTTTCGCGGTAGTCGAAGGTGCCGTTGCGCCGGGCTAGGATGTGCATCGAGCCGATTGCGAGGGGGGTGAGGCGGGTGAGGAAGTAGATCAGGGCGCGGGGTTTGGGGGGTGGCATTTTGGGCGATGAATGGGGATGGAGTGCTCGCTGATGAGCGGGGTGGAGCGGAGCGGGACGGGGACGATGACGATTGATGATGATGTTTTGGATGGAAATGATGGACGCCTTGGAGGGGATGAGGTTCGTGCTGAAAAAGGTAGGAGAGGTGGGATGACTAGTGGATTGCGGACAGGATTTCCGCTTCCGAGACAGATCGGGTTAGGGGGATATCGGCTAACGATGGGGCCAATCACGGCGAATAGGAGATGGTGCCGAATTTGTCTTCACATCAGGCGAGGATATTGGGCGAGCGACTGTTCGATGACAACAACCAAAGAGTTCGCAGCTCTAGTCTGAAGATACCCTCATAGACTTCCGACGGCGACAAGCCATTCGCTTCGCCACTTGGCCCCAAACACTTGCAAGACATGGCGGTCAACAGTAAGAGATCCTCCTCGATAACAAGATGTTGGCGGATGCGCTGATGCCTACAATCATGAACAATATGATTCTGGCCAAAATGATCGTCGCTTCTCGCTGTGAAACAATGCCGTGGAGGATCTTCCCCAATATATAGCAACTCCTGAGGGAGGATGCTGACATTGGACGCCGTTACGCTAATTCGGCCTGGACGACGCCAGAAGTGAACAACGCCCATACATTGTCTTACAATTACCGTGGAATGGATTTGTTCAGCTCCTAAACAACACGCCGCAAAGCCACATGGCTCTCAGGCTGGGGAAGGATCTCTTTGGGCGTGATGAAACGAAATTACGTGTAAGATCGAGATGTTGATATAGAGGAGCATCATCGTCTGTGTTTCTCGATGAAACCAGTTTCAAGAGCATCCGCGTTCAAAACACAAATTTCTGGTCGTTGACGACCGTCCTTTCATTTTTCGTTTCTCAAAATCGTTTGTATCGATACCCCGACATATCCACCATCAAATTTCCATTTCCGTTTTGAACAGCCATGCTCGTCCGAGCTCTCGCACCACTCTTCGCCCTCGTGGCAGCAACCTCCGCCGTTCCTTTCTCCGACAACACCCCACTGGCATCCGTGCCCGAGATACCCCTCCCAAGAGATGCCCTCCCCGCACCCATCGTCCCCTCCCCACCCTCACACCCCGCCCTCGAAGCCCGCGCCACAGTCTCCAATGCCCCAGCCAAACGCCCCAGCAAACGCGGCGTGATCGTCAACCCCATCCCCAAAGTCACCGCCCCATTCGCCCAATACAAGAAGATCGTCTGGGACATGAACTGGTGGCACGGCGCGCCCCCAGCCCAGCCGGACAAATGGCTCTTCCTCCCCCAACTCACCCACCTCCAACCGGACCAGTACTGGCCCAACGCCGACTTCCGCCACAACGTCTCCAAATTCCCCTACATCGCCAGCTTCCTCGAACCCAACGGCCAGGTCTCCATCCCGGACGCCGTCGCGAGCTGGAAGAAAAATCTCCAACCCCTGACGAAGCAGCACACCGTCCTGCCCCCGATGGTCGGGCAGAACGGGTTGGGTTGGCTGAAGAACTTCACCGCCGCCTGCAAGGGCTGCACCCTGAACAAGGGCCCCGTCGCGTTCACCTGCTACGCCTGGGCGAACAACGCCGGGGTGGCGGATTTCAAGCACCACGTCAACGAGTTCAAGGCCGCCTATCCCGGACGCGAGATCTGGGTGGCGAACATGGGCGTGCTGGGGAAGGCGAACGATACCGCTGTTGAGTGGCTCATGAGGCAGCTCGTGCACTATCTGGATAATGAGCCGGCGGTGACGAGGTACGCGTGGAACGGGGCTGGGTCGTTTTGGGATAAGAATAATTCGAGGTTGACGCCGTTGGCGAGGCTTTATGCTACGCTTTGATTTATGGGGGAAAGGACGAGAAGGATAGAGTTTCTTTGGACATATTTCTGAAAGTTGATCGGTGATCGACGATGTACATATTTGAGTATCGACTGGTGCAAAGGTGCTCGGAACATACAATTCGAGTGACTACTTGTGAACACGGACAGATTTCTTTCGAATTACTTGCAACTCTTTCTCAATACGCTGACTGTTGTGGCATGCAAAGTCCCCTGCAAGCAATGCAGCTACAAAAGGTCGTGCTTGAATCTGAAAGGCACTGTTATCGTTAACTATCTTCAGAAGGTAACGCGTCAATCAAAGCATGCTCGTAACGTTGCTGGTACCGTTGGCGAGAAGCATTTTGAAGTTGCATCATAGGTCGTCTATACACTAGTTTCATATTGCGAAGCGAGCTCGTTACGCAAGCGACTCCCATCACGATCTCCACCAGTTTGGGCTATTGCTAGCGTACCAGCACGTCTGGACAGCCACTTCGAGTGCTAGTATTCCATGTGGCTTTCGGTCGCGTTGAACTCGTCTATGCCCATTGCGAATGCTATAGTCTTTTTACTTTGAATTTCAGGCTTGTCGGGGGCCGAGTAGCATGGGAAGTTCGCGAGGTATGGACTACGAGTTTCCGGTATGGAGCAATGGAAGAAGAGGGGAAGCCGAAGAGAATCGTGAGGAAATGGGAGAGCAGCGCGCGTGACACAAAATCCACAGATATGAATCGAGCCTTGAAGCTATTGATGGAAGCGTACGGAAACCGCAGTTGAGTTTCCACGGTCGCCTCCAAGACTGTTATGCGAATGACGGTGCGAGCGTTCACGACTCATCGACCAGAATGCAGTCCCAAACCCGGCCATTCCACCTTCCTCTTCACCCATCACACAATGGTAATCTCCCTGGCCATCCCCGCAATCCCTCCTTCCTTCAGGAACTCCCCCTCCATCGCCCCATGCACAAACGCCTCCCCGATGAGCTCATATTCCCCATCTCTCCCTTCAACCGGCCTCAGCACAAAAGGCATCCTCGCATTGCACAAGAGCCAAAGCTCATCCCCCTTTTCCGCGTACCCGGGTACCCTCCCGAGATACCCCCCTTCGGCCATAAGAAAACTTCTCTGCAACGGGTTGATCTCAAGCCTTTCCTGCACCTGCCTCGACATGGTCGCCTTCGCAAGTGCAGTAGCCTCTATCGAGGTGGGGATTCCGAAGCGACCCGTACCGAGTCGAGAGATCAGTGATCTGAAACGGACGGTGGCCTCGACGAGGAGGGAGTAGGTCTGGTCGGATGCGGCATCGGTGGTGAAGCCCTGCACCTGGTGGAACGACTCGCTGGCGAGCGACTCGCCGGCGAGTAGCTCGAGGAGCCGGATCTCGAAGCGTTTCCCGAGATCGACGGAAGGCAGGAGGGTGGAGTCGCTGCAGCAGAGGAGGGTGCGGAGCAGGGCTTCCATCGTGTCCTCGCCTGTCGCTGGGTAGAGAGGGGGGAGGGAGAGGATGGTTTCGAGGATGGTGGAGAGGTTGGATAGAGCGTAGATTCTGTGCTCGACGGGGTTATGCGGGGGTCCGGTTTGGTCTTTCATGAGGTTGAATGTACGAGCGATTTTGCCGCAGGGTCTTGCATGGAGTATTAGGTTACGCCCTTCGACCCGCAATGGGGAGAATCTGGGGTCGTCTCCGAGTCCGGCTTTGAACTCGGAAAACTCCCCCGTACTCTCTAGGTGTAGCAGCCAAGCCGTCTTATTACGTGGCGTGCAGTTCATGAAATCCGGAACCCAACTCGGAAGGCGGCTGATGTATTGCGGTGCTGCCGCGTCCATTCGACGTGCACATAAGAGGGACAGGGTGGTTCGATAAGGTAGGCGTGATAGCAAAATTGCGGTTATGGAAGCATAGACCTCCTCAATTGTCGCCGAGTAATCGGGTATTATCGGAAGTTCGTCAACATCAACGAAAGCTTTCAGCAGTCCGAGGAGTGAGTAGACGATATCTCGCGGATCGGATGCTTGTACCTCTTGCACCATAATAAAGTGATGTTCGAACAATGCGAGATATGTAGCAATGTCGTCATGAGCTCCGTAAATCTCGGCGAGATCGTTTCGGAAGAGACCACCTCCCCAATCTTTAAGTCGTTGCGCTGTGACTCCAAGAGCAGACACGGCGTTGTACATACTTTCTCCCTCGGTTAGGATTAGACTCAATATACCTCCCATATCACCGAGATATCCCTGCAGATTTGCAAGCCTGTCGAACGGAATGCTGTGCTTCCCGACCAGAGCGGTAGCCTCACAGGCTAGAACGATCTCTTGCTGTATCCAAGCTCGCTTGAGGTATCTCGTGTTGCCAAAAAAGTGGTATAAGGCCCGTAGGCCTTGCCATGTAAAGTTGACATGCAAAGGTATCGCGTGCACTTCACCTTTCACTAGATCGAATGCCCAATCGCTATTGGTCAAGAACACTCGCCCTCCACCGCGTTCTATGCGGATTTGTTCGAGCTTGTCAAATACGGTGGTGTGCCACCACATCACCGGCCCAAATGTCGGAAATACAGGATCATCGTGACCCAACCAAGCGTAGACGTGCTCGGCTCCAGAGTAAATGTCGCCCATCAATAGGACTTGTCTAGCTTTCTCCTCGATATCCTGTTGGTTGATGCACAACGCGTCAACCCAAATCGGACGGCGATGGTCCGTCTCCCAAAGACAGTCGAGAGCCTCATAGAGATTTCTTCCTGTTCAAAATTAATATGGTATTTGATGTCTCCAAGGATCTCAGCAACACCGATCTTGGTACGCTACCGAGCTGACTGATCCGTCGTTATGATGACAGGAACGTCAAATTCGGGACCGTAGTCACGTTGGCATTGGGCATCGTAACGTGGGGGACCCCAAGTGTAGCTGAGTGCCTTTATATCTGGTCAGGAAAAGCCCAGCCTGCACTAAATTTCCAGGTCAACACCAACGGACTGCAGCAGCTTACCTCGTAGCCTTCTGCATTTTCCTGTGAACCTAAAACTGGACTGCGATTGCCCAATCTCAGAATGTTGAGCTCAGCGTGTAATTTTGCATCACCTTCCGGCAATAATTGCGTGACTTTCAAAACGCGTGTGCATTGGTCGTCGGGAAGGGTTCGGTACATCCCAGCGCCATCGTTCGTGACGCGCATTCTACTCAACGGGCAGTAGAAGTTATTCGGGTGTACGTTCTGACGGTGTTGTGATGAAGAGGGTGTCGATGCAGTAGGAAAGGCTGTATAAAAGTCTTGCTTGTATTCGCTCACGTGACTACCCCACTCGATCATGCTGGAAATATTCTCGATGTTTGCAAGGCCAATCCACCTGGATTATCTCTTGAGCCATAGTCATGAATGAAGCATCACTAGCTCCAGCGAGATTGATAGAGCGTGCGACCTATATGCATGTCAATTGATTAATGCCATACGGCTGAGTAAAACGACAAACTGAGCCTCCACTCAGAATGATTCGTACCACTTTCCAGTCTCAAACTACCCTAGGGGCTCATGCTGTACATAGATCTCAACACTCTCTCAGATGAAATCTCATGACTTAGTGGGTGCGGCGGGGAACCTATGCATAATATCAACAACTTCCTAAAGCAAGAAGACACCCTAAAAGATGTTATGTAGGACCTGAACTCCGGAGGTTGAATCTAATGAAATAATTGTATTTCTTCTAGGAGGCAAATCTGGTCGACCCAATTGCAATCTCTCCGTATAGAGTCGCGTGTTTCAGTCTCGCATCGAGCACTGTTTCCACTCATATTCGTGGTTGAGACCTGCGGGAGTGAGGAGAGTATAATGCAAGCTGAGAGACAAGAGATTGAATGATAGTTTTATGGCCGTAAGTCTTCGTATACACGTACGCTCACGCATCAAGCTCGGTAATGATTATAATCTTTCAACGAATCTTGTTCCATCGACTCGTGAGAACCGAGCCTGTTTGGAGACCAGTACCTTTCCTTAGGCTTGGCGTACCCACTGACACAACATCTGGATGAAGACTCAACAGACATATACTTCTTTCGAATAAGGTTGTCATAGTAAATCCTTTCTCAAGAACATGGACGTGTACACACTGTGACCAGACAATCGCTCCAAGAATGCGATCGGTGCAAGCGTAGCGACAAGGTGGACAGGATCTACTCGGCTGTTTCCCAAAGGACTTGTTGATCGATTAAGTTTGTAGATATTATCTAGTCAATTGCAAGCGACATGGGCGCACGTGGATTGACCGCCGCCTGTCGTAATCACGTGCGGAAACACGGATCGAACTTACTTGCAGTCCTTTGTCTTCAACACAAACGTTGAACCCCTGTCTGTTTGAGTACTAGTGTGCTTTTGGATCTGTGTCACCTTGTGGGCTAAACGCAGATGTTTTTCACGCACTCACACTCATTACAGTCACTACTAAACATCTCGCTCATTGCAAAGTACGAGAAGCACGATGGAGTTCAAGCGGAGGGAGGATCTCGAAGACATGGATTCCTATGGCGGTGAAACCGATTCGCCGTCGAACCATGCTCTCAGTGAATACCACGCACTATCGTCTCGTCGGGTTGATCTTATTGGTGACTACGCCGGCAATGAACTCTTCTTGATCGACGGAGACTCTCTGCTCCTGCAGAACTTCGACGACGACAAGCTTGACCTGGATCTTGGCTGTCAGATTCTTCACGCAACGTACAGCGTCGAGAAATTTCTTGATGATCTTTCGAAACGCAAGTGTCGATATAACTTGGTGTTCTTCCAGAGCAATCGTCTTTCTTGTATCCCACGAGAAGCGAAGAATCCGAGCAGGTTCCTCCTCGCACGAGCAGCTATCATACGACATTTGTGTGTCAGATTAGCAAATTCGAACACCACCATCAAAGTTGATGTCTTTGACACTTGGACATCGCCCACGTTTCTGACCTACCTGCAAGATCTTTCACCATACTTCATTATGGCTCACGACGGTGCCACGGCTCTCAGACAACGAAGCAAGTTCAAGCGCGATGACTCTGCCGACCGTGCTGTGAACCCGAATCGAATACAGCTACGGCTGATGATATTGTCCTTCATTCAGCGCGGGATCAACGTTGCATTGATCAACGGCCTGGAATGTCGAGACACTAAAGTTATGGCCTTGATCTTGGAGACACGTGAACGTATCACCTCGACTACAATCTTCTCTCCGGCTGAAGAACCTGAAATCACTTTTATAGATGCTTCCAAAGAGATGCACCAGGTTATGACTTCTTTCAAGCTCACGGAACGTCAAGGTCTTGCCGTCATTGTCGGTTCCAAGATTCTCACGGAACAACCTGATGTCCACTCTGAACTTTTGAACTTCCTTCGCCATCTGGCATTCATTTCGAGTATTCCACTTGCAGCGAGACGCCTACCCATGCAAAAAGAGATGAAGATGACACCGTCGCCGCATAAATTCTTGAACGACTTTGCATCGATCGCAGAAGGAATTCTTCACCATCATAGTTGGCATGCTTCGATGAGTTCGGAGACTGTGTGCGACATATCCGACATCCTCGATGGCCGAATTTTCCTCTACTTGTCAACTCACGAAGGTTTTGAAATGGACGGTCAGATGAGTGTAATCTTTGAGAGTCTTTGTAAGGCAGCTACCTTGCTCCTTCCGACATGCTATCACAATATCCACCCAACAAGAGATATTACGCTGCCTCGAGCTCTTATCAAGTCTCAATCAGCTCCCGAGACCAACTTGCAGGTACTACCATTTGCTCACAGTGTCTTTGACGAACATCTGGAGCTGGTGAAGATCGACGTAGATGTTACTGCAAATGAGCAAGACACAACTCATCAGCACATTGCGAAACACGCATGGGCCAGAAGTAGAACCAAGCCAGCTCTGACCAGCAAGCAAGAGTTTTGGGCAAAGAGACGAGACCAGCGATTCAAAGCAGAGATGCACAAGTATGCAGCCAGTCTCACCAATTCGATTGGAAAGAGCTTGGAGCCAGAACTAATCATTGTTGGGCAAGAGAGAGAATCACAGGGCCTATCCATAAGTGCAAATTCTTCGGCATCAGATGCCAAAAAGCTTCCAAAGAAAACATCTGGTGGGAAGAAGACAGCACAGAAGAATGCTGCAAAACATGCAAGAGAGGAAAAGAGGCTTGTGGATGGTATGAAAAAGGTTTCAACTGTTCACGATCAACATATCGAGGCATGGCGGAAGGTGGTCAAGTGTTTTCAAGAGGAGGCTGATCCTCTGAAGCGTTACCTCAAGGCCATGGATCATCTGGGCACTTTGACAAAGTCTTCGTTGGACATTGTCGGCTCCGAATGCGAGTTATACATGATTGCGAACCTCGTTCAGATCTGGGTTTCGAAATGTTTACACGGCGAGCGATCTCGTTTCATGTTTTTGCCGGCTTTGATATGGAATCATGCACGCAAGATCACACATTACCACCAGGTTCCAAAGACACTCTTCAAGCACGTTGAGAGAACCCTGCACGCCCTCCGGTTACCATCGATCACGATCCCTATGGTCAATTCTGATAGGCAGATGTCCTTCGATTTCCCTCTTGCAGTCAAGAACACCGATCTATCGATCGGAATCGGTCATCTCAAATTTCAACTTCTCGAGGCTGGACCATTTCTCGAGCGTGGCTTCGATTCAAAACCTGATCATCGCGTGGCTTTCGAACCGGATGGTTGGCAGAGAGAAGTCTTGGACAGCATTGACGCCGATCATAGCGTATTTGTGGTTGCTCCAACCAGCGCGGGAAAGACTTTCATTTCCTTCTATGCGATGCAGAAGGTCCTTGAAGCTGATGACGATGGTGTGCTCGTCTACGTTGCTCCCACAAAAGCCTTGGTAAATCAGCTCGCAGCTGAGGTTCAAGCTCGTTTCAAGAAGAACTATGCCCATGCTGGTAAATCGATCTGGGCAATTCACACAAGAGATTACAAAGTCAACAACCCTACAAGCTGTCAAGTTCTGGTCACCGTACCATACATACTACAAATCATGTTATTGGACGGCAGTATCGCTGAGACGTGGTCGAGCAAGATCAAATGCATCGTCTTTGACGAGATCCACTCCGTTGGTCAAGCGGAAGATGGCGTCGTGTGGGAACAATTGCTATTGATGGCTCCTTGTCAAATCATCGCTCTTTCTGCTACCGTCGGAAATCCCGATGAATTCGAGGAGTGGCTAAGCTCTACGCAAGAGGCTAACAAGAGGAGATTGGTCATGGTAAACCACCTTCATCGATACTCAGATCTTCGAAAGTATTACCACGTACCCCCAAAATGTTTCGCCTTTCGAGGACTGTCCAAACCAAAGATGATCAGCGCTTTGGGTCTCGATGGTCTGCCTGGACTTAACCACATTCACCCTGTCGCATGTCTTATTGACAGAACGCGAGGAATCCCTCCTGACCTCTCTTTGGAGCCAGCTGACTGCCTCACCCTTTGGCAGGCCATGAAAGAAGTCGAAACTCCGACGCATATCCTGGACAACGACCTCTCACCAAAGTCATCGCTGCCTGATGTCTGTCAGAAGATGGATATTGTTGCATGGGAAGCCAAGTTGAAATCAATTCTGCAGACATGGTTTGAGGACGAATCCTCGCCATACGACGATCTTGTGAAGATCCTTGAGCATAGTTTCCGCAAAAGCGAGCGAGAAAATCTGTACCAGCCGTGCCGTGCGGACAAAAAACAGGAAGGTGGATATGCTATCAATGGAAACGATCGGGCCCAAACGACCTTACCGCTTCTTTGTCGTCTCCATGAGCAGGATGCTCTCCCAGCAATCTTGTTCAGCTATGATCGGCTTCAATGCGAAAAGATCGGTCAAGCGCTGATGAAGCAGCTTGAGCATGCTGAAACCACTCAATATAAGACGGGTTCAGGATGGGAGAAGAAGTTGAGAGATTGGGAGGCATGGAAAGATTCTATGGCAAAGGCCGCCACTAAATCATCGAAGGAGAGTAAACCGTCAAAGAAACAACATGACGACGATAAGATGTCGAGGGACGAAAAGCAGAAGGAAGCCACCCAGAATCGTGTTTCTAAATGGGCTTCGTTCGATCCTCAAGCACCCATCGATGGATATCATCTTGCCAACTACACCAAAGTTCAAATGTGCGAGCTCGAAGACTATCTGGAGGAACTCCGTCAACGCAACGTTTCGGACCAACTCGTCGATATGCTACCACGTGGAATCGGAATACACCACGCCGGTATGAATCGCAAGTATCGACAAGTAGTCGAGATTCTCTTCCGCAAAGGCTTCTTGCGAGTGATCATTGCGACAGGGACATTGGCTCTGGGCATCAACATGCCGTGCAAGACGGTAGTATTCTCCGGAGATTCCGTATTCCTCACCGCCCTGAACTACCGCCAATGCGCCGGACGAGCCGGACGACGTGGATTCGACCTCCTGGGTAACGTCGTCTTCCAGGGTATCTCAAGACAAAAGGTCTGCCGCTTGATCAGCTCCCGACTTCCCGACCTAAACGGCCACTTCCCCGTTACCACCACCCTCGTCCTCCGCCTCTTCATGCTCCTGCACGATTCCAACCACCACGAATCCGCCATCAAATCAATCAACACCCTCCTCTCCCAACCCCGTCTTTACATGGGCGGACCCAGCTTCAAAGACCAAACCATGCACTACCTCCGCTTCTCCATTGAGTACCTCCGCCGGCAATCCCTTCTCAGCCCAACCGGCACCCCCTTGAACTTCGCGAGCATCATCTCCCACCTGGCGTACACGGAGAACTCCTCCTTCGCCTTCCACGCCCTCCTCAAATCGGGGTACTTCCACACCCTCTGCAGCGGCGTCACCGATCTGCCCGAAACCTCCCGCAAACTCCTCCTCAACACCCTCATGCTCGTGCTAGCCAACCTCTTCAACCGTCTGTCCCTCCCACCAGCTTCGGCCGAGACCCACAACCTCGCGAAAACCTCGTCGTCGTCGATCGTTTTCCTTCCCCCGTTACCGGAAGCTGCGGCGAAAATCCTCGACGAGCACGACGCGCAAGTCCTCCAGATCTACACGGCGTACGTCTCCACTTTCGTTTCCCAGCATCTTTCTTCCAGCGAAAAGGAGGATCGAGCCCTGCCCTTGACTGGGTTCGTCGTGGGTCCTCCCAGTTCAGCCAAGGGGGCGACTCTGCCCGGTTCCCTGCCGAGGACGAGGCTGAGATCTCCATTCCTCGCGCTCTCCGGGCATGGGGATGAATTCGAGTCCGTCCATGATCTTTGCTCTGGGGTTCGAGCGGGAGTTTTCCTCGAGGAGGCGCTTGTCCCTTGCTCGCCTACTGCTAGGGATACTGCGTCGACGAATGCGTATCTGTTGGATTTCTTCAAGCATGGAGATGTGAAGGCATTGGATAAGGGGAATGGGATCCGGGGTGGGGATGTGTGGTTTTTGTTGAATGAGTTTTCGGTTGTGCTGGCGGCGATTGTGAGAGGGTTGAAGGAGTTTGTCACGGGGGAGAAGGTGGATGCGATGGGGTCGGGGGAGACTGAGGAGGAGAGGAAGGAAAAGGAGATTTTGAAGGGGGAGGAGGATGGAGAAGAGGGGGGCGAAGGCGAGGATCAAGATGGGGATGAGGATATGGTGTTTGAGGACGATGGAAGTGGATTGCTCGATGTTCTGATGGCATTTGAGTTGTTGCAGGCGGAGTTTAATGCCAAGTTTGAGGCCACGTGGTCTTAGATGGCAAAAGGTCTGGGCCGGACGGTTTCTTGCAGCAGGTTGAAGACGGTTAGATGGCGATCAAGTAATTACTTCGAATTCAATGGCATGTCATTGACCTAAACATCAGTTTCACATTCCTCGATCGGCTTGAGTGCAGCTACGAGTCAACCAAGTCGGCTGCAACACAATCGATAAGTCTTGCCGAAACTTGATTGTACTATTTTTCAGCACTCTCTAACGTACAACTTCCCTGGTTATTATGAAGCAATACTGACATCAGAAGTTAATGTATCTGACAAATTTATCCCAGCCCTTTGTGCATGTATTAGATCCTTGCCGCAAGTCATGGAAAGATAAAAGTTACTCCGTCTTTATGCGTGTTCGAGCATTCGAAGCTGGTAACCCTATACAACATGACTGAAACAAGACGCGATATTGGTGAGGCTACTTAGGTTCATGGCAAATAAGCGAACACGTCCCTCTGTATCGTCTCGAACCACCACTGACTATTCGTAAGAGCTTGGCCACGGAATGTTACAGATATGTACGATGGCATGTTGTTTGGAAAATATGCAGCGGTCTAGACTCGGCTCTTTTCTACTGACAATGCAGCTCAGTCGGCTACTCTGATCGCCAATTGGTTCGCGAACCGTGTGAGTAGCCAAACTTCGAAATTGACGAGACCGAAAAACATCCAGTCTGAAACAGACCTCACGAACTGTATCGGAAAAGAGCGGCAACCTCATTTCTTTTGATGATGTAATAACGGAACGAATCAATCAAAAGTCCTCGCAAGAGTAAGTTTCCGATGCCTAAATTGAAGGACGGCTGTCCAAATTTTATTGCTTCGTCGGTCCGAACAGGTTTGCTGTCTTGTGATAAAGCCACATTCGCTAATGAAGCTGCAGATGAATGTGTATAACGCCACATGTATCGTGACCATTGGTCTGTTGGGCATACAAAAGTATAGCTCACATCCAACGTCCGATTGCATCTTTCGCCTCCTCACCTCCTCAACTTGTTTGACAGAATGCATATTCCGTTGATCACACTCGTCATCCTGTCACTCACTACCCGTTCTCTTCAGTCTTCTACCGATCGATCTCTCGCTAATGTCGAAAGAGCCGAAGCTGGTTCGGCACTCGGTTGTAAACCTTACTTGACATGTACGACTGCGTCTTGTAAGCCAAAATGCAGGTGCGACAGTGCTGGGAATATCTTGTGCAGCTCGCCGATCTGTGCAAATAATTGTGAATGTGTACCGTTAGCACTTCTCGATTGATCCATTCTGCACAATGTGGAGCTGATGAATGTACTCAAAGGTCATGTCGAAACGAGTGACAAGTTATTGTTTCAAACACGTCGAACTGCAATTTGATATATGGACATTTGGAAAGATGGGACTAAGGTCTTGAAAAGTGTGAATAGTTCGCACGCTGGTCTTGATAGTCTACAGATTTCAAATGAAATTGCTTTACATCGGAGATTCCCAAAGCCATGAAGTCATGGCCAGGAATGAGATCCAGACCATGTGTGCAGAATCGCAGAACTATGCAAATGGCTTCACGTCGCTCGAGCACCATTTCACCGAACGCTGATTACCAATGCCGAGATATTGGTAATGGATATTTAAAGCCATGGAAGTCTCGCTTCTTGCAAATCAAAATCACGAGATTCGTCGTTCGCGGCCGCATCGTGTTTTCTCTTCGCCACTACGTCACGGAGTCGGGCAGATTCATCGGGCTTAATCCCCGCTATAAAGCCGGTGAAGCTCGAAACAGAAAATTACCCAATTAGGCAGTCCGCTAACTCCGCACAACATGGAAAGACATGATAATACATGACTAGCACATCACAGTAAACATTCGATCAAAACATCACACTCACCCAGCACAGCCAACCAAACCACCGACCAGCAGTTTCGCAACCAAGTTCAACCATGCCCCAAAACCACGTAAAAAACATCACCATCTCCGGCGTGCGTCCCGTTCCATTCTCCCCCCTCTCGCCCCCACTAACCGTTCAATATACAGGCTTCGGGAACCCTCGGCCACCTCCTCGCAACCCACCTGGTCTCTCAATCCCTCCACCGGGTCTCCGCCCTCGTCCGCCCAACCAACACCCGCCCCCTTCCCCCGGGTCTGCACGCGGTGCACCGAATCGACCAGTCCTCGCACTCCTCCCTCGTCTCCGCCCTCCGCGGGGAGGACGCTTTAATCCTCACAATCGCCCCCGCGACCCCGCTAGAAGTTCAAAAGCCGTTGATTGTTGCTGCGGCGGAGGCGGGGGTGAAGTGGATCATGCCCAATGAGTATTCCCTCGATAACGAGGATGAGGGGCTTGCGCGGGATGTGGGGATCGCGGCGCAGGCGAGGGAGATCAGGAAGTTCATCGAGGAGGTTGGGGAGGGGAGGATGAAGTGGGTTTCGTTGAGTTGTGGGTTTTGGTATGAGTTCTCCCTCGCTGGGGGGGACGGGAGGTTTGGGTTCGATCTCGAGGGGAAGAAATTGACGATTTTTGACGAGGGGGAGACGAGGATGAGTGTTTCCACCTGGGCGCAGACGGCGAGAGCTGTTGCAAAAGTTTTTGCGCTGCCGGAACGGAGGGAGGAGGGGGTTGAAGGGCCTGTGCTCGAGGACTGGGGGAACAAGAAGGCGGTGTACGTCAAGTCTTTTGTTGTGGGGCAGAGGGAGATGTTGGAGTCGGTTTTGAGGGTCACCGGGGATAGGAGGGAGGATTGGACGGTGGGGTTTGAGGGGAGTAACGAGAGGTTTGAGAGGGCGAAGGAGAGGATGGGCAAGGGGGATATGGGGGCTGCGCCGATGATGGTCTATACGAGGGCGTTTTTTCCGAATGGGGGAGGGGATTTCTCGGGCAAGGTCGTCAATGGGGAGTTGGGGTTGCCGGAGGAGGATCTTGATGTGGCGACGAGGGAGGGTTTGAGGATTCACAGGGAGGGATTCTGGGCTGAGAGAACGGCTGCTATTGCGGCGAGGAATAGGAAGTGATGATGAATCCGTCTACGTGATGGGGAAGACATCCTATGCTGCGATTATGTACAAACTGTCATTGATAACAGAAGTGGATAGAAGAATCATGTGACGTCGGCTTTGATCCGGAATGAACCAGTTGCGCCACAGTGGCTTATCCGTTATGTGGCTACAAACCGGCTTATTATTCGCCACTCCTCCTACACGGCGATTGTCGGGCCAAATCCATCTCCTTCATGGCTCACACGCACCACGTCCCGTCTCCGGCGCCCCAGCACCCTCGACAAACCTTTGCCGCGCGTCGGTTCAGACACCGCAATGAACTCGTACGAGATCGCGATGTCCTCCGTTACGTCCAGACATGGGAGAGGATGTACAGACCCGCCGGACTGCGCCATAATCCCTTCGCACCGGGTGGAAAGAACCCGTCACCGGCACCGTGTCCCGATACGGCACTGGCTGCTTTTGCACAGCTCGCCGCACTACGTATGCACAGCCGACGATGTCTGATCTCGCTCACGTGTGCCAAGACGGAATGGATATTGGCAGACTCGGGCGCGAACACGGCCTTACAGTACGATCCCAGGAGCGATCAAGACAGTCCATGGGTGGGAACTTGCAACTTGCCCCGCGATCAATTCTTCACTCACCAGGCTCTTGGACAATGGTGCAAGGCTCGACGTGTTCGTGACCCGCCCGAAGACGGCGATCATTACTACACCGGTGGTCTCTCCGAGCACGTCTTCATCGTGAACGACGTCCGGCATGATCCCCTGTATCAGTCACTCGATCTGGGCCGTCGAGGACCATGGATCCGCTTTCACTGCTCCGTTCCGCTCCGGGATGCCATGGGCTCCGTGCTCGGTAGCCTGACAGTATTGGATGACAGACCACGATACGGCATCGCTGTGGATGAATTGACCCTGTTGGAAGACCTTTCCGACACAATTGCCGAGCATCTTTCCGCTACTCTCGCCCGCGTGCGACGGCAACGAGGAGAGCGTCTCATCTCGAGTCTTGGTCTATTTCACGCCGGTGAGGACAGCCTCCGAGAGTGGTGGCTTGGGCAAGATGATGCACGGGTGCTGAATACTGGCAGAAATGTCGATAAGGGCACCACCACCGACCGTCAAGGCCGAGTTGATGCCGAATTTGGAGCTCATACCCAATCTCAAACCGGAGATGATGACGCGGAAACGCTCGTCTCGGGTGAGCGTGTGCGGCGGGACTACTTTGGCAACATTGCAGAACACCAGTCTAGCGCAGATGTGATCGCTTCACCGGCCGACGCCACGGCAACACCCTCCACTTCAGCTACTGATGCTCAAAACAAAGAAATGAAGGGAAAGCGGGGACCTGGAGGTGGATTCGACCTTGCCCGCTCGACCGCTTCAATGTACCGACGTGCCAGCAATCTTCTCAGAGAGGCGTTGGGCGCTGACGGCGTCGCCTTCGTCGGCGCTGGCAATGTGTCGGTATCGTCACAGTCCACGGAGGATGGTGAACTCGTTCAAGGAGACAGCGAGATCATCACGGCCAGCGACGTCGAAGCATCGGACTCCGGGTCAGATGGCACGCTGATGTGCAAGGTCCAGGCCACATCAATCAGAAACCTATCGGCGCCCGCCCACAACGAAACCCTACTGACTCGTGTGAGTATATCCGAGCGTTACCTGCAACACCTGATCAAGCGCTGTCCGACCGGCTTCGTGTGCCATTTCGATCAACTTGGACGGGTTTACCGCAGTTCGGACGAGAGTAGCTCGCAATCCAGCAGTGATGACTTTCCATCAACGATTCCGAAAAGATCAAAAAGAAACTTCTATGATCGGCTGAGTAAAACATTTCCGGGAGTGAGGACGCTTTCTGTTTACCCTCTTTGCGACGATGTTCACAGTCGCTGGCGATCTTGCATCTTTGTCTGGACCACCTCGCTCGAAAGAAGTCTGGATCAGGGCGAGGATCTGACATTCTTGAAAACATTCGGCAACTCCATCACAGCCGAGCTCTCCCGTTTGGAGAGCATAGCCGCCGATACGTCTAAAGCAACGTTCATTTCTTCCATCAGCCATGAGCTGCGCTCTCCTTTGCACGGCATCTTGGCTGGTGCAGAGTTCCTCCACGAGACACCGTTGACCGACTTTCAGCTGGAAATGACGCACGCCATCAGTATGGCAGGAAGAACGTTGCTCGATACGGTAAACCATGTGTTGGATTACTCCAAGATCAAAGGCTCTTTGGGAAAGCCAACGCAACCCTCGGCTCGACCATCGATCCACGAATTTGATCAGCCCGACGCTGCTCCGTGTGTCGATCTGGCGCGCTTGACCGAGGACGTCGTCGAAACAACCGTCACGGCACGCAGGTTAGACGACGGAGGGGTTCCATCACCCGGAACCTCCGAAGCACCCAGACCCCCAATCCGTCGCCGATCTTCTACTCTGTCTGCATCAGCCAGCTCGAAAGTGTCCGTCACACTTACGATTGAACATCGCAGGAACTGGAAGGTGGCTGCCAACGCCGGTGCTTGGACGAGGATTCTTGCTAATCTAGTCGGCAATGCGATCAAATACACGGCTGACGGTTACATTTCCATCAGACTCTCAGTCGATGATCCACTTGGATCGGACCCGCAACGATGTCCTGTACAGCTTCGCATCGAAGACAGTGGCATCGGCATGTCAGACAGCTTCATCGCTCACGGTCTCTACACTCCTTTCAAGCAGGAGAATCCCTACGCAGACGGTACCGGTCTCGGTTTGAGCATCGTCAAGCAGATAGTCGACAGTATGGGGGCTGAATTGACCATCACCAGCAAGCTGGGAAAAGGGACCGTGGCGCAGGTCAGGTTCATAGCTCAATTTGTTCAAGATGATGTTACCGCCGATGAGGCATCTCCGGCATGGACAACAGCTATATCGTTTGAGCGACTGAAGATGATTGCCGCCCCTCCGTCGCCGACCCCCGGCCAGTTCACACTCTCCGATGAGGCACATTCTCTTCTCGTCAACAGCATATCGGATAACGCAAAGCCATGGTTAGGATGCGACGTCGTCGAAGATACTATGACCAACAGAGAGGAAGACAAGACAGCGTGGGGGATGACGGAGCGCACTCTCAACGACTGGTCCCTGCGGAATCCCGAGGAGATGAGCCGGATCTTGGCAGACGCCCCCCGGCTCTTCGTGTTCGCCACGTCGATGCATTCCGTGGCCTTGAACTTGACAGTGAACAACCTTCCCACGACACCGGTCTTTATCCATCAACCCATCGGACCGCAAAAGATGCTACGCACATTGACATCCAACCGGGCCACGACCACGAGTGACGATCAATCCGTCGAGCGCCCAGCATCCTTGCCGCACAAGAAACGGAGGATCATGGACACGGAAACAGCAACTTCGACAGTACCCCTGGACAAACCTTTGGGTTCGGCGAGCGGCGGTAGCCTCCAAGGGCGGAAAGAGAGCATTCTTCTCGTCGAAGACAACGAAGTCAACATGAAGGTATGTCCTGACGTAAAACCTATTCGATTCAACGACTGACCATTGCAGTTTCTCGTTACCCTTGTCACCAGGCTCAACGTTCCGCACCAATGCGCCGTCAACGGTCTCGAGGCAGTGCAGATCTACACTCGTAACCCGGATTCCTTCTTCCTCATTTTGATGGACATGTCGATGCCGGTCATGGATGGCTTCACGGCCACATTCAAAATCCGGCAGGAGGAGATGAAGCACAAATGGAATAGAACTTTCATCACCGCGCTCACCGGAGTCACCGATGCCGCGGAACGACAGAGGGCATTCGACAGCGGAATCGATGAGTTTCACAGCAAGCCCATCAAGATGAAGGCGCTGAAAGATTTTATCGAGATGCATAGACAGCGATAGACACGTAGGCCACAAACCTTGGCGTGAGTGTGAACCGCTCCGCGGGAGAATTCGCATACCGGAGTATGCCCTAACCACCCGGTAGCCCCGATCCCATTGTCAGGATTCGCCACTATAAGTTTGTCCTCGCATCGGGGTCCGCTGATCTTTACACGGTACATATAGAGATGGATGTGCGAACTGTTTTTTGATGGAACGATTCTCCGCATTCGCCCCACGAACTATGGACCCATGTGAGGTCTATCCTTCACCGCCAGACGATTTCAGCGATCATCACGGCAGCAAGAGACACGAATCGACGAATGAGCAACCGTTCACGCTCACGTGCAATCATGCGACGATCAGCAGCCCGGAGTTGAGTCCGTTGTCGACTTCCCCCGCCGACTTCGATTGCATCCCGGCACCGCTGATCAAAAGATCGGCATACATGGGAATCCCCTCAGACCATACGGGACCGGCGGCCTTTCTTGATCAGTATTTCGAGCTCAACACGCACTCGAACGTGGTGAATGTGCTCCCGAGGATCCTCCGTCGCGCATCAACCACCTCCCTCACGCCTTCGGCTGCGGATGTCCGGCAAGGGGGAAAAGATCGGATCTCACATGGTCCATTCCTACCATCTGACATCCTGCTGAGCCGCTACCTCTCTCTCGCTTTGTCCGAGGCGCTCGTGCCGTGGAACCTCTGCGACACGGACGGATTGATCTTGCAGGTCAGCCAGCTGCGCGACAACCCGAAATTCGGACCATCCGTCGTGCGAGCATGGGATAAGTTGGCGTTCGTGTATTCGCTGCTCGCCGTGGGCGAACGCTACGAGCAAGTCGGTGCCGAACCCTCGCTCTCTCCTTGCGTGAAAGGGTGAGTATCTCGCCGCCGCCGGCACACTATGGCTGAGATCGATAGTAGACTGAGCCATTACCAATCCGCGCTCGCCCTCATCGACCTGGGTCGGTCTCAACAGACTTTGTCCGCATTCCAAGCTGTTGCATGTATGGTCGTCTTCCTCTGCTCATGCGGCATGATCGCCCAATGCTGCGAGCTCATATTTGCCATACGAACGGCCACTCTCAAGGTCGATCGCGATCAGAACGTCAAATCCGCGACGAACGACTCCGACATCTACCCTCGAGTGCGCAACGCCTTACAAATATTGGAGGCGTACGTAGGGATGTCGAAAGGAATTCCGTCAATCGAGACGAAGAATGCGACATTCACCCCGTTCACCCCGTTCCTCCAGGCTGAGAGCTCGTCTCGAATGTGGAAAGCATTTGTCGGTTCTAAACGAAGAAGTGCGTCATGATTCGGTAGTTCGTGGAGATACTTTCAATCTTCAAAAACGCACAGCGACCCGCGAGTATTCGTGAGACGCCAGCGTACGAAATTGCTCCCTGCCGGTCAAAGACCGAATGTCTGCGCAATTGTCCCAAGAAGAATACAGTCAACAAAACCTCTTGATTCGGAGATTACCAGCAAAGACCATGGAACGGTGATTTGTTCATCAAAAATCGCAGTGCAAAAATGGCAATACATCAATCTCGCTTCCCCAGTTCATCGGCGGAAAGGAAAAAAATGACGCGATCATTCGAGCAGTACAAGACGACGCTCGGATCCGATGGACAGTGCGACGAACCACCGACCCGACTGATGACTTTCTCACATCTACGTTATCCTGGCTTTATCCGAGAAACGCAGCTCCGCGCACACTCACAGTGTTGCCTACCCGTTGCTTCTCGATCCTCAGATCCTTTCACGGAAGCAACGATCGTCCTCTCGGCGGACGGCAGATTTCGCAGCGCTTGAAAACGGACAGGTCGCCGAGATTGTTCGGGTATAGAAATAGAAGAGCACGATAGACATAAACACAGTCATACACGCTACCCTCACGCTGCAATTTATCATGGTAGATTATACAGACGAAAGGAATCCTCCCTTGTCCACAACATCTCTATCAATCAGCATATTCGATTTTAGAAACCGCGATACAAGTCTTGCGCCTTTCACTCCATCCCAGTTCAACTCCACGTCCCCTCTTGCTCAAAGATTACACGAAGAAAAGCCACTCCAATGAATCCAGTCGAATTTCGTCCTTGGAAAGGCACACTTGGAAACTCAAAACCCTGGGGCGAGTCCTTTTGCGGATCCAGATCGTCGCACCTGCGCAAGCGGTGACCGACCCCGTAATCACCTTCCTTGAACAGGGATTCTTGCTACAATGTCTTTCTTTTCTTGCAAAACTCAGACGGACCAAACTCCTGTAACCATCTACAGATATCGTCATGCTCAATTCACCGTTGCTATCGACTTGTCCAATCACTGTGTCTGTCTCTTCGAAAAAGAATGTGCGTGATTTTACTTCAAGAAATCGCTTAAAAATACGCCTGAAAGCGTACGTGCGTCTTTCCTTTCCCCTCGTCAGATTCCTGCCGTCACAATTACCCGGAGTGCGAATGACCTGGTTCGTGGCATCCTCCACAACTCACAACCCTAGTGGTAAGCCTTTTCCCCGACTTGCGCCTCTGTCAAACTAGGGGTTTCTGTTCCCGACAAGTCTTGTCGAAAACCCTCTTCCCTGCGTCGGACACGGCAGAGTCTGCGTCCGATGAATCCCTGCAGTTCCACAAAGCCTCGTGTTCGAAACTTTGTACAGCCACAGACCTTGGGAGTTCCCATTTGTCCCCGCATTCTCGACAAAAAGTGATTGTTTCTCACTATCGCGCCGCATCCATCTGCGCGCAACTTTGGACCGGGGAAAGCATGGATCGGCCCATTCACTATAGAATCCAAGTCTCTTCTCAAGAGAAGACAGAGGAGACTCCCACAGCAAATGTCCGAAACTGGGCAAGAACCCATGAACTTCACCAAACCCATACTCTTCCACGTGCCAACATCAGCCTTTTAGGAAGGAAACAGGGTCTTCTTGCAGAGTTTCCTCCGTACACTGCCGCTTCCCTCAGGGATCAACGTAGAACTTCACCGTAGAGGTTAAGAGAATGAACGAAAATCCGCCTTTCGAGCCCATAAGTTTTCCAAACGTACATCTCTCGCCCGACAAAGGTTCACCCCGGAAATCACTCCCCGTTACCGCAAACAAAGCCTCCCAATTTCCCATCTTTCTTCCCATCGAAACCGCTCAAGCAAAGTACGGACACACCCGGTATCCTTTTCTCCCAATAATTCTCCTCCTCGAGACCCTGGAAGTCCCTTCCTCTTCTCCTTATCCCCCAATCGTCGTGATCAACCTTCGACAGGATTTCCACGCAGACGATCAATTCCCCTGAGAGTTCCCCGTACAGTCGGACCATCCCCATCCAATTTCCCGACGGATGTCTTTCCTCCAGTATGAGGGGGAGAGATCCGCTCGCATAAGGATGGAGGAGATGAAGAATAAGCGGAATCTTTGTTCAAAAGTGTTCGGCTTCACACGGGCGAAGCTGCTTCTCCGGATATAGATCGTCATCGTTCAACAAGCAAACGGGAACTCACCCGATCCTCCCGTTCGAGCAGACCCATGATCTTCGGGCGAGCGAGGGGAGTTCCACCTGCTGCTCTCATCTGAGCAGAACTCCGATGTTGATCAACAATGGACTCGGTGAAATAACCAGGATAAGCTCAGCTGTTCTCCCAGGTCATCGAATTCCAATAACTTTCCCGGTTCATATATCCCGTTGGCCCACCAATATGGCACAGATATCGATGGGGATGAAATGGAATCCACGCCACGGTGCGGGCATATTTACCAGGAACTCCCAAACCTGAGATTTGATTGGGTTTGCGCATTGCTCGACGAAATGTGGTTTGTGAACTGCGATGGAGGATATGTTGAGGCGGCGGGCTTGCCTGGAAGGGCAATGGAACAACTGGGAGAGATTGATCCTCGCCTTGATCGTTGAAATATCGGACGACCTGGGCCCGATCCGAAATTCACTCCGGGATCAACGTGTACAAGTTTCGGCCAAAGTTCATCGGGATGATACTATTTGTCTCTACTGCTCGGATATGTACAAACCCACTTAAAGCTCCCCAGATCCACGAACAACTGCGAAGTCCGATTGCGAAATCCAAAATAATCCTTTTCTTCTTCCATTCATCCGTCAACCGAGAACGAAGTAACATATATACCTCCGATGAGACAGTAGGAAAGTCCATCACCATAAGCTTCGTTTCCTCGCAGCCCTGAATGCGCTCCACTTTGCGAACCTCAAGGTCCTGGTCCGTTTCCGAACTCGCTCTCCATTCCTCGAACCCCCAGTTCCGTCCCTGGCGTTCTCCGCGCACCCACCTCGAATTTTACAACTCCTCCGTGTCCGACTCCACATGTGTCCTGGACTCTCTCCTCCGAAATCTCGCGCCGCTCTTCTCATCCCCCGTCGGATTTGATTGGGACGGACTACTCCTCGTCCTCTTCCACCTCCGCAGTCTGCAGTTATCATCGTCAGCACCTCGTCTCTCTCAAACCAAAGCTCGGACGACTCATTTCAAAGAGAACTTACATCATCATGAAAATCCCTCCCCTCCCTCGTCCCCACGATCACCCCCGCCCTGATGACGAAATCCCCAAACCTCTCCCCCTCCCTCCTCTCGAGCGCATACCTCTTGAGCAAGCCCCTCATGATCTCCAGAATCTCCTCCTCCTTGATCGAGCTCCTGTACAACTTGTTCAGCCGTTGACCGTGGTACCCCCCACCGAGGTACATGTTGTACGCCCCGTAAGCCTTGCCCACGAACGCGACCTCCGCCAACCAGGGCCTCGCGCAACCGTTGGGGCAACCCGTCATCCTCATCACGATACTATCCTGCCGCAAACCGTTCGACTCGAGGCAGTCCTCCAGCTTGCTGATCAGCTCGGGGAGGTACCTCTCGGACTCGGCCATCGCCAGCCCGCAGGTCGGGAACGCCACGCACGCCGAAGATGAGAGCCTCAGCCCGGAGAACGCGATGTTATCCAGCTTGTGCTTGGCGAGCACACCCTTCACCGCCCCCAAATCCTCGTCGGGGATATTCGAGATGATGAGGTGCTGGTTCCCCGTGAGCCTGAACTCGCCCTTGCCCAAGCCCGCGAGTTCCCTGAGACCGGATTTCATGGAGAAGCTCTCCGTGTCCTCGATGCGGCCGTTCTCGATGAACATGGTGAAGTGGTGCTTGCCGGTCTCGTCCGTCTGCCACCCGAAGGTGTCGATGTTGGAGTCGAATTCGAAGTCCTCCGGGGTCGCGAATTTCTTGCCCCAGAGCTCCTCGACTTTCCCCTTGAAGACCTCGACCCCGAGGTCGTCGATCGTGTACTTCAGGCGCGCGTGCTTGCGGTTCTTGCGGTCGCCGTGGTCGCGCTGCACGAGCATGATCTTCTCGCACACGATGTGCGCGTCGGCGGAGTCGACGTAGCCGAACATGCGGCCGATTTGGGGGTAGGTCTTCTTCATGTTGTGCGTGCTGCCCATGCCGCCGCCCGCGAGGACGTTGAAGCCCTTCAGGTCGCCCGCTGCGTCGCGGATGGCGATGAGGCCGATGTCGTGGGCGTAGACGTCCGTGTCGTTGTGCGGGGGGATGGCGATGGTGATCTTGAATTTGCGGGGGAGGTAGGTGGGGCCGTAGAGGGGTTCGAAGTCCTGCACCGCGTCGCCCGCGACCTGCACGCTCTTCTCGCCGTCCTCCTTGAGCCAGATCTCGTGGTAGGCGGAGGTGCTGGGGAGGAGGTGGTCGGAGATGCGTTGCGCGACCGCGTGGGTGGCGGCGTGGAGTTTGCTCGATTCCGGGAGGGAGCTGCACATGACGTTGCGGTTGACGTCGCCGCAAGCGGCGATGGTGGTCATCAGAGCTTGGTTGATGGCCTGCATGGCGGGTTTCAGCTTGCCCTTGACAACACCGTGGAATTGGAACGTCTGTCGGGTGGTCAACTTCATCGTCTCGTTGCCCAGGCTGTTCGAGATGTCGTCCATCTGAATCCACTGCTTGGGAGTGGCGACACCACCTGCCAAACGACAACGGATCATGAACGAGTACGCCGGTTCCAAACCTTGCGCCTTGCGCTCATCACGCAAATCACGGTCGTCCTGCATATATGTACCGTGGAACTTGGTGAGCTGCTGATCCGCTGCGCTGATTGCGCCGGTCGATTCATCGAGCAAGCCTTCCGCGATGGTACCGCGGAGGAAGTTCGATTGAATCTTAATGTCCTCGTTCGTCATTGGCGGTGGCTCTTCGGGCAGACCTTCGATGTTGCCAACACCCAGGGCATCCCAGAGCTTGGGCTCCCACTCGCCGTAACCGGTCTGATATCCGTCGGGATCTTGATCATCACCGAGACCGATATCGACCAATTGCTTACCTCCTAGAGTCAACATCCTGGCGAAGAGGTCCTTTCCAGGCTTGTTGTAGTAATGCTTGTCCTCCTTCCTGGGCCAGTAATGAGAATCACCCAGAGCGAAGACGGAGAAGTTGACACCAGCGAGATCAATATCGGTCGAGTTCTTGACTGCTTCCCAGAAGTTGCGTCCGTTCTGTGGAAACTCACCCTGACCTGCCGTGGAGGAAATGCAGATGAGATTCTCTTCGGTACCGAGATCCTCGATCGGGTAGTCGTCCATGGCCATGACCAACGTCTTCAATCCACGAGCTTTACCACGGTTACCCAGTCTCTTGGCCAGATTCTCGGCATTTGCGTTGTCCGATGCGAACAGGATAGTCATGGGAGCGCCCTGAAGCCCTTCGAGGAGAGCCTCATATGCATCCTTGGCCTTGCGCTTCTGCACCTTTCGAACCTCAGATCCGTACGACTCGGCGAGGTTGGCATGGAATTGCGGGTGTCTTCGCATGAGCTGCGTCATGTGGTTGTCTCTCTTCAAGAACTCCTGCAGCTCAAGCTTGATTCTTTCGGAGTCAAGTTTGAAGCACTCCTCGCCCTTCTCCTCTGCCTTGGGATCCCATCGGTAAAGAGGCCAGTAACCGAGATCGACGGCCTTCTTGGTTTCCTGAAGAACTGTGAGAGGAGTGTCATCCTCGCGGTTATAAGGGAGATAGGCCAGGACGACGGAGGGACCTTGGAACTTCTCGGCCTCGAGCATGGCCTGCAGAACCTGGGTGTAGCTGCTGTAAACCGCAACACTGGCGACGTATGCGTTTCCAAAGTTCATGGCATAGAGACCGATATCCTTCTTCCGTCGAGCTGCATCGGCAGCTGCTCGCTCGCTGTAAGGAGTTGAATCTATGATCAGCATATTGACATTCTCACCGCTGGCGAGAACATGATGAACACCGCTGTTGCCCAGATCGTAACTCCATGCGTCACTCCCGACAAGCCACTGCGACTCCTTGAAGAACAATCCCTTTGAGCTGAGCAGCTTCCCTGCCGCGGGAGATCCGTCGGTGGACAGTCTCGCCACGACCTCGGGTGCGATCTTGTTGGCCTCATCCGCATTCTCCGCCACCAGAGCCCAGTCGTTCAGCCACTTATTCGGGTTTTCGGTGATGAAGCCCTTCGACTTAGCCGCCTCTTCCGCCTCGGAGATGAACCTCTTCCTGTGCTCCCTCCTGGCGAGCAGAGAGCCGAGACCGAACTCGGGGCTGGCTCTGATGGAATCCGTGATACCCGCATGGCTCTTGTCCAAAGCATTGGCGACGTAGAGTCTCTGCCCGAAGACCTGATCGAGGATCTTGACGTAGGCATTCTCCACCGCCGGTCTCTTGAGCTCCAGCTCCCGCTCGACGACATCGTTGGGGATTTCGAGCGCGCCAATCTCCAGGTTCTGGATGGGCGCTTTTCCCGTGAGATTCTGGAAAATTCCGGACAGAGCCTGGGTGACGGTGGTGAATTCGATATACCCGAGCTGGTAACCCACGATCAAGGGTGAAGCACCTCCCTGCGAACCGGCTTTGAGACTGGCGAGGAGATCCAGCAGGGCGGGACCCCAGCGGGTGGTTCTCCGCTTCACCTGCTCGAGCACGGCGATGCGACGGATGGAGCGGGGCAGCGTCTCGGACAGGCGCTCACCGAGCCAGGGTCGGTAGAGGGTTGGGGTGATCAGACCGACGCGGGCGAAGAAGTCTGTGGGTGTGGCGCGGTCGAATTCGGCGGAGAAGAGACCGGGGTCTGAACCGAAGAGGAACAGGGCATTTTCGGCATTGGGTGGTCCGGTGTAGTTGAAGGCTGAATAGGAGCGAGTAGTTGAGGCACGAATCTCGGACCAGATGTTAGCGGCGATGGAATCAATGTCGGAAGAGGTGATGGTCTTGGCTTGAGATTCGACAGTTGTGGCCGATTCAGCTACCGAGGCACCCGATGAACTACCGTGGCGGGAGGTGGCGGAGGAGGAAGATGAAGCCGACGAAGGATCTGCGGGTGAAGGAAGTTTCGGCGAGGATGAATTCGCAGGCTTGGATGTGCTGTTGTCGGACAAGTCTACGGTGGTTGATCTGTGACTTGACGCAGACTCGTTGACGTAGATTGTGGTCTCATCGCTCTTGCTGGACTGTATCCGCCTTACCAGGTCCAAGTTCAGGATCTTTGTGACGAGCTCCCTGTTCTCCCTTGGGATGGGTTTGTCTGACTTGCTGTTGGCAGCATCGAAGAAATGGATGACACCCTTGCCACTACGAAGCGCCAATGCGTGTGCGGTCAGAGCGATATCTTGCGCCTCTTGAAGGTTGGTACTCTGCAAAAAGGTGAAGCCCGTGTTACGGATGCTCGTGATGTCGCCGTAATCGGGAAAGCCTATAGGGTGCAGGCTGACATGGATGACCACCGGGTATTGTGCAAGTTTGTACAAATGTGGCACGCTCTTGATCAAGATACCACTGTGCGTGGTGACCGAGGTGATCTCGCCATTACGGACGCGGTGATAGACGTCGAGCAACGGATCTGTGTTGTAACGAACCGACACAACTTCAGGCGCCGTCTTTCGTACAACGCTCGAGGCATTGTTGCTCTGGTAGCGTCGGAGGAAACTGGAGAACTCGGACTCGGTGGCGAGAGCAGGCTGAACGGAGATGATGGAATCGGACGAGAGGTAGGCGATTCGAGCGACTGTGATACTCTCATGTCAACCAATGTTCATGCGGCAGTGAATTTGGGGGCTGCTCAGGCGGAGATGGCGGGGCAACGGGAAGAGGAAGTTGTCGCGAGACTCACCAGCCTCGGCCGCCGTACTGACGGTAGCCATGATTACCGAAACACTGAACTCCTTCTAGCGATTGACTGGTGAGGGGATTG
Source organism: Erythroxylum mucronatum (assembly GCA_027563825.1). Classification (NCBI taxonomy): domain Eukaryota; kingdom Viridiplantae; phylum Streptophyta; class Magnoliopsida; order Malpighiales; family Erythroxylaceae; genus Erythroxylum; species Erythroxylum mucronatum. The sequence goes on from JAOSBP010162435.1 coordinate 105,562, forward strand.
GGAAAGGAAGAGATCTTCAGCGCATGGTCGAGTGTGAGTCGAGATTTGGAAGTTGATTATGAAGCAAGAAAATATGGTGGCGATGGTAGGTGCGAGAAGGTGTAGTAGTAATCAACAATTGTCTTTGCATAACCGCATCAACACACCCTAGATCATCTAGTGGGGCCCGTCGATGCGAGATCGGCATCAGAAGGTGGTAAAAAATCTGAAGAAATCTCTTTTGAGCCGGATATGATTGGCGCATCTCCGACCCTGTCCGATGGCGCATTTATCAACAAACGCCACCGGTTTTTTCAATGGATTCAATCAATTGCATTCACAAAGGCTCCATCTGCGTATTCTATGTATGTATTGCATCACCCACTGATGTCTTTTTGCCTTGAACATCCAAAGTCGCTCTCGTTTTCGCCATTGGCTCATTTGCCGAGGTGGATATTCCAAACCTCACTAACCGTTTTTGCTTTAGCCGAATCTCTCTCACCGAAACCCCTCGACCTCACCTCGATTCCCTTCCTCAATCCAAAGGTCGTTCAACGTTGAACTGCTTGCCCTTTGAACGGGTCATGGGTTTGGGTCTGGCCTTTTCCTTTCCAACAACCTTTCTACTCCGGCTCTTCCTCCCGGGAAAGGCACCGTCGCTCGTTCCGTTGGAATCGTCATCTCGAAGTCGTCTTCGGTTGTTCGTTCGATCAACGGTTCCACGGCCACGGACAGCGCCCAAAGATCGTCCTTCTGTTATATACTTCTCGCAATTGGATGATCCCGCGCTACCGTATGGAGGTACTTCACCGGTGCTTTCGGTAAAGACATCACCATCGTCTTCGCTGTCATCCCTGGCCTGTCTTCCCATCTTGATCCTTTCTCCCTTTTTGACATTACTCGAGCTGTTCTGGAGCTTTCGAGAATGGTAGGCCTGTGGATTCACCACTATGGCCATAGTCGCCCGATTCTCTATAACATCCATGGCAACTCTCTTGTTCAGGGTCAGGATCCTCTCGATGTCGGCCATTCGTTGCGAGAATTTGCACGCCAGTCCGCTATAGTTCTTGCAATCACCCTCGAGAGGTGACAGCATGACTTGCGTGCCTTCGTGGTATTCGACCGCCATTTGGAACAGGTATCGTAGCCGGGCGGTCACTTCGGCGTCGTTATAGAATTTCCTCTCCACCGCTGCATTTCCGTTGAAGACGAATTGTTGGTGGCAAAGGAAGTTTTCCTTGCCCTCGATCTCATTGGCCTTTCCTCTGACATATGGATCGACGATTGCCTCCAACATGCGTGATATATAGTCATCTACACGCAGCTTCTCTACGTGCACATCATCATCCGGCACCGACAGCGGTGACAGCCTTGGATGTAACAGGCGTGTCGCCGCTTGCAAATCAGCCACATCGGGGTCCAACGAGAATCTGGGAGTTGGAGCGTTGTTGCGCGCCCATTTCTCCCAGCACTTGCCGCATCTTATCGCATCGCGATTGCAGTTGGAACTCTTCTTGCAAAAACAGCATTTGACTCTTTGCCCGTTTGTTGCAGGTGTGCTCTTTTGCCACACCGTGGAAAAGTCGACTGTCTGCAAGCTGGCTGCACTGGGATATGTATAGGCGTTGGTTTCCTCCAGTGAGCCTGATTTGTCTTGCTGAGTGCTGCGCGAAGGTCCAGCTATCGTTGCCGTGATGTCGTCGGTATATGGAGGGCTCGATGGTTCGATTGCCATACGGTTTTGCGATTCGTCATTCGCAATCGTGCTGTCGGTCGCTCCGTTGATCGCACGCTGGTTCGTGGTTTCACCAGTGAGCTGTCCATAATTGCTGTTCATGCTGAAGTTGCCAGCGCTCCACGGATCCTCGAAACTTTCGTGTTGCGCATCGAGATTATGCGACTGTTGGTATATATTCCAGCCTTTGGCAAAACCTTGATCACTCGAACAGCCAGTCTCGAGTAGCTGTCGAGAATCGAACGAGGAAGTATACCCGAACCAGCCACCCGCCTGGATCTCTGGACAAGCGCCGTGGCCATTGCTAGGTGTACTCGTGACACCCGTGCTGCCATCGTCCAACCCTGGGAGTGAGTTGGTTCCCAACGTGTCTTGCTCCGCCGAGTCCCAAGCTGGCGAAGTATATATGTTTCCCAGGCCATATGGTGCCATATATGGGACCGCGTTCAGCCTGCTCATCGATCTACCAGTATCAAACATCGCCCTATCCGATTGCCCTGGATTTGGGATGGAAACTGTTCCCTGATGTTGGAGAGCTGCAATTGTCGAAGGAACTGGACTGAAGGCTGTGTTCGATGTTCGGCCATTGAAGCTGATCGAATTGTGATCTGTCGAAGCAGCGGATTGTCCCTGACCGTCGTTGTATCGATCGTACACAGATTGGATCGGTTGCTGGAATGGAGTAGACTGTGTCATGCTTGATATATTACGTGTACCTTGCCGTCCGGCTTGGTTCAAGATGTGATGGTATGCTGAGCGCAAGTTCTGCAAAGGCATCCCGTATGTGACATTTGGTGATCTACGGATCAGTCAGCATCCTACAGTGGGAAAGAAGTACAAGCGACTGATCTGCTTACCCATCGTTGGGGTCGTCATCTTGCGCATTGGATTGATGGCGAGTACTCCACATATCGTTGTGTTTGAAGCCTCGTAGAGCTTGAATGGTACCTGCTGGATGCGTGGTCGCTGTCGAGATGTTCGAGCTGGTTTACTCTGCTTGAATAATCTCTGTTGGATAGCAATGGTGAAGGTATTCAAAACAGGATCTCTAACAAGAGAGCTGTTCTGAATATTATATATCCAAACAAGGCAACATTCTGTGGCACTATCCAGGAATGACTCTGTCGCGAGACCCATCAAGGTTGAGGACCACGTCCACGTTGTGCTAGGCAAAGACCATGTCAACAGCGCTTCGGAAAGCGGTGCTGACTCTGGCATATGGACAAACATCAGCAAAGCTGACCTACCGGCCGTCAAGCAGCGTCTGTGTGATCATGGCCTATAGCACTGCGCCATCGACCGATGTCGGTGTCCGGACGATTGGAGCGAACCTGTGACAAACAAAATAGACGACACACAGAGGCGGGCAGGCAATAGGGCAGAATGCACATCTTGATGTCGGGCGGGAACGAAACCATTTTATGACCAGGGCATGAGGCTGGCAGAAGAAGTTAAACTGATGTGATGAAATGACAACAGCTACTCAAAAATCAACGCTTGATGTTGATTGGAAGGACCTCTATGGTCGGACTTGCTCGTGTGTATTTCATATCTGTCTCCACATCCAATCGAGCTCACAAGTTGCACACAACCCACAGCAGAGCAGCGTGAGCGGCCCGTCGGCTCTTCAGTCCTATCGCGATGTAGTTGCACGCCATAACAGCATCACAAAGCAGGAAAACCCCTCTTCATTTCCGGCCCAAACATACCCCACAAAAGTACTGCTCACGACCACAACACCAGATTCGAGTACCGGTAGAGGTCTCACGACACTCTGCGCGATGCCAACATCTGGAGTACTCACATTCAACCCCAACCCCTGACCCACGTACTCGACACGTACCTATTGAACGACCTGTGGCAATTTTCTCCCCCTTCTCCTTCTCCCCAGGACCCCCAACCTCCTCAGCTATTCAGAGCTTTTGTACTCCCAAATTCCCGCGAGGGCCAGCTCATCTCCCTCCCAAGGTGACACATCAGTAGTCCATCCCCACTCGAGCCAGCGCATCTTCCAAGGTGAGTGACGGTGACACATCGAATTGTCTGACGACCATGACGATGGTGATGACAGCGACGACGCTGACTTTCATGATGACTGTCACCATGGTTGTTAATGCCCAATCCAGCCAACGCACACGCACGCGGTGACTCAAGCCCCGGGGCCGAATTCGCAGCTGGATTAGTTGCGCGGAAGATTGAACTGTTCGTTCCACCCGCTGAAGAAGGGGGGGTCACGGGATCATCAGCATACCTCATGTATTGTCAAGGGCAAATAGATCAAGTGACTAGTTCACGTGAGCAGGCCCGATCTCGCGGAGATGATCCAGAGAGGGTGCGAACATCGTCGGGGACACGAACGTGGTTGCGGACGTAAACATGACAGGTGGCGATGATATGATTCAGGGCACGAACATTGTCGGGAATGCGAGCATGACGGCCAACGGGAACATGGTCGTGGATGAGAACACAATAGAGAATGCGAATGTGATCGATGGCACGAACATGTTTGAAGTTGCGAAAACGATCGAGAAATGCGAACAAAACTTCATGAGCCTCATGCTGAAGCGAAAAACAACATCTAGATCCAAATCTATCCTGACCTTGAGTTTGACCTGACCCACTCAACCCTAAGCCATCCATCCCCTTTTATTTTTCATTCGCCAAAACAACTTTCTATCAAACCCACAACTCCAACCCTCTCGCTAAAACAAAATTCATATCCACCCCCAACCCTTCCTTTCCCCCTTACTCCCCGTCCCCGTCCCCCTCCCCCTCCCCCTCC
>JAOSBP010162559.1:0-18300 GCA_027563825.1 Erythroxylum mucronatum
GCTGAGGAGTTGGCTGGGGCTTGGGTTAGATTATTGGTTGAAGGGTGAGGGATTGGGATACTCACTTTCGGCTTTGCTATCGTGCTGTTCCCCGGGTCGATGGAATTTGATGTTGTGGATGTCTTTCGCTTGGATGGACTTCTCAATTCTGTCGGAGGCTTTTGGAATTTTGAATGAGATAAGTTTCTTGATTGGGGTTTCACCAGAGTCTGCATGCGAAAGAGGCTCTGCGACAGAAGTTGCAATCTTGAAGTGTTTCTCTGAATGATTCGCCTCGTACGTCGAGCCCGCCGGATGCATGCCCGTCTCTTTGGCTACGAAGTTTCCAGTGTACCTTGAGCTGCTCATACTGTTGAATTGAGACCCTGGATGAGGCTGGGAAGGCTCTCGGTGAGCTGAAACTTCAGCGGCCGCTACATAGTCGGTTGGCTTGATATTTTGATTCGAACTTGGTTCCATGATGGTACGAAGTTACGCCCTACAACGAACATGGAAGGTTTGTTAAAAAAGTATGGGGGAATGTTGAAGTTATTGTGTTGATGAGTGAAGTAGGTCTCTTGGGTAACTCATCACTCATCACTCAAAGCCTGACCGGCACCAGGAGATTTCACATGCTAATTTCCATATACAATTCGTCAAATTTTGTCATTATCATAATTCATAAATGCGGCACATGACCACTTGCCAGTGCGAGATTTACAATGCTCAGGAGACCTTCACCGAGAATCAATCCCGAAGCGATGACGATGATCGGAGTCTCTTTCTGCTTCTTCCAGTTGACCCAATACCACGCCAGCAGACCACCGATGGTCCGGGCCAATGTAAATGAAGGGGTGTTGTACATGCCCACAGCTACCGCAATTCCTCCAGGAACATACGGTACCCATTTGGCCTTCTTGCTTGTTCCATATATTCTGAGTGCTGTTAGAACCGCCCATAGGGCAGCTGCCGCTCCGGCAAATTCAGCAACTTTTGGAGGAAGTCCTTGGCCTGTGACCAGCCGTGCGGTAAAGACCCAGACAAACCCGGTCGGCACCTGAAATAGTCCACCGGGGATTTGATAAACTCTAGTGTAGAGCTTGTAGATGCAAGCACTCACCACAGCACCAATTCCGGATCCCAACAACTGACCATAGAATTGAGCTTTGGGACTTGCGCCGAGAAGATGTCCGGTCTTCAGATCTTGGAGCAAGTCGCCAGCTTGTAGGGCTCCGGCTTCACTGATACCGCCAGCGATCAGATTGATTGCCACGGCATTGCGGCTTCCGGTGGGAGTCACAAGAGCGAAGATCAACTGCGTGAGTTTACTGATGCCACTGACGGGATTGAGATCCGTTTCGCCCAGTGCTCGCACGCCCATGACGCTGAGTAGTAACGCCAGGACGATGGACAGGATGATCAGTGGAACACCGATGATGCCCATGAAGGAGAAGTAGACTGCCACGATGCAGAATCCCAAGGTCAGGACTGCGCCGATGATTGTTGTCTTGACTCCAATCTGATGCTCAGGCGGAGCATCGTATTCTTCTTCGGTATCATCACCTTTGGAGGTGAAGCCAGCATTGGAGCGAGACCCTGTGCCCGTTCTCTGCGAACCTATTTCGAGAAGAGATCTCTTCAAGCCCTTGCTCTTCACGTTATCAACAATGCTGGGGCCGTACACTCTCGAGTACCAGATCAAGGGCCGAAGGATCAACCATCCGAGACTGACAATGGCATCCGCAAGCATGATTGCCAAGCTCACCCACACGATCCAACCCTTGGATCCGGTATTCCAATCCGAGACAGGTCCCGGAGCCCATCCATAACTCTTGGCGATGGGGGATAGAACCGCCCAACCCAGCAATGCGCCGATGAACATGTGTATGGTAGTTGCTGGACCCATGATGATACCCTGTCCAACGTATGCGGGGCTGGGGTTCAGCGTCCAAACCCAGGTGTTGGCCATGAAAGTGCCGAGGATGGGGATGTTGTGCAGCTGGGGGATGAAGTATGAAACAAAAGTCTGGGCACGCATCATTAGACGGTTGTCAGTGAGAAGTTGGGGACAGGAAGGTCACTCACATATACACCAGAAATGACAAAAGAAATCGTCAGCATCCGGATTTGCTTCGTCCAATCACTCTTCGCCCGAGCATCAGCCCACTCCTCATCATGAGGTCGCCTATTATCAACCCCACGATCTCTTGTACCAGAACCACCAATCAGCGCCCTCGTCTCCTCATCCCCTTCATCCCCACCTTCCCTCCTCCTCCTCGCCGCATTATGCCTCTCCTCAATATTCCCCTCCGCCCCCGTCTTCTCCCCGCCATGCAACACCCCGATCATCAACGCCGTAGCCGTCCCGGAAGGAAACTTCAACTTCTCCCTAACAATCACCTCCTTCCTCAACGGCACCGCAAAAACCACCCCAAAAAAACACAACCCCAGCGCCCACAGGATCAACTTCCAAATCGGCAACCTTATCCCCCCGTAACCCCCATCTTCCCCAAGAACCGCAAACTCCCCCTCCGGCGTCTCCTCCGGCAGAAGCAGGTATTCAAGAGCGGGTATGACCCCGACGAACCCGCACCCCAACGGCATCGTACCCACGGATCCGGCGACGGTCTGCACGAGCACGTTCTCCACCTCGCTGAACCCCTCCCCCCATCCCAGCTTTTTGAAGTTCCCCCCGAGGTACGAGGCGAAGGTCTGCAGCGCCTTGAAGTACGCGTAACCTATCAGCGCGCTGGGCATGGCCATGCCCGAGATCCAGCCGGTTTGCAGGCCGAAGTAGGTGTTCGAGAAGGCTATGAGGATTCCGACCGCTGCGCCGAGCACGAAGGCGCGGAAAGTGAACTGGGGTTGGGAGGGGTGGTGGGCGAGGAATCGGGGGGAGGGTTCTTGGGTGTTGCTGCTGCTGCCGCCGCCGCCGAGCATCGGGTCGTGTTGGGGCGCTTCTTCGTCATCCTCGTCGTGGGCGCGCTGGAGGAGGGATTGGGTGGGGTGGGGGTCCATTGTTGGCTTCTTGTGATGGTTGTGGTGATGGGGGATGGGGATGCACCATGTCGGAGGGGAGAGGGAGGATGGGGGATCACGAGAGAGGGTGCATCGTTGGTGGTGGAGAATTGGTGTGGACGATCGCGGCGGTGGGTGGGTGTTGACAGGTGTGACGCCATTATAGCTTCAACGGCGAGAACCGCGCTAGAGATGTTTTTGGCGAGCCTGTTCGGACTTCACTTGAGCTTTGTGTCGAGAAGCTCTTTCCCAAAACGAATTTGTGGGAATACCGTTCTGCTCTTGTGGGAAAACATTCCCTTTTTGCTCATCTTAGATGTGATCGTAAGTCGACACGGCTATGATTTTGTCAGGGTTGCCGCTTTGCCTATGCAAAAGTCAATTTGATTTCCAGTTCTCTCAACCCGTGTATATTTTTACTGGTTGTTTTATTGGCCTTTACATCGCTCTGATAGCTCGCAACTTTCCTCGTATTGACTATTCTCCAAATTCAAGTCATCCATATTCTGGAGCAGTCCCTGAGAGACCATCTACAGCCCACACCTCGAACGCCGCAACAAGTATTATGCTAGATCAACGAGCTAGATCCGCGCATATAAGTGGAGCCGAATTCATTGATACCTCGGTTGAACTCGGCTGGACCGATACTGCTGGAAAGATTAACTGTTACGGAGTCACTTTCGATCACCTTGTCCCGGAAGATGATGATTCGTGTACAAGTCAATCCAAAAGACCATCCAGGCGGAAATGTTTGTAGTACCTCAATGCTGCCAGAGGAAGAAAGGAGCGCGGAATCGGGTAAAGGTCAATGGAAGAGCGGAGGAGAGGATCTCGGAGGGATCTGAGCTGAAAACGATGTTAGAAGGCCTGGATAAGCATGGAAGAGTACAGGTGACATGGATCTGACTCAGCATATGCGAAGCAAGCGATGGAGAAGTAGAGAAGATTGCCGCCCTGATGGGAGAATGAAAATCTAGGTTGACATCCTCTTCCCAAACTTGGCTTCGGTGATGGTGCTGCGGTCGCTAAGGCAATGGGCGAACAGGCCAACCAACGTCCAGATAATGGTTGTCGAACAGATATACTCTATGCTTATAGATATTAGATACTCGTTTTCTATAAATCACAGAGAAAATATCCAGTATCTGATTTTATCCCGGATATTAATTGTGGTGGTTCCTCATTTGAACCTTCCGCATGACCTGGGTGTACCGAATGGTTTCTTCTCTGGGATCGCAAACGCCGATGTTAATTACCAATACCAAATTGACATTGTATCTGTATGGTATCAAGATGACGATATCGACCTGGTGTCAAGTTGGTATGGTGTTGACACGGTGTGACACGGTGTGACACGGTGTCAAGTTGGTACAGTGTTGGCACGGTATGACACGGTGCCAAACGGTACGGTACGGTGTCACAACGTATCGCTTGCTGGTATTTTGTCGTTATCTTGTCAAGATGGCATTGAGATGGTATCGACCTGTCGTCGAACGCTGATGTTAACTTGACATGGTGTTGATATGGTGTCGGAACGATATTACACTGTATCAACACCATGACATACCGTGTCAACTGCTAAGTAATCTTGACACCGTATCGATACGGTGTGATATGGTGTGATACAGTGCCACACAATATCAAACGCCTATTTATCGCGATACCATCTTGGCACCGTATCAACTGCTGGTGTCAAATGCTGGTCGTCTTGACACCGCATGACATCGTGTCTGTGTAGTGTTGATATCGAATCAGGTTGGTATCGGCGTTTGACACGGTGTGACACGGTACCAAATGCCGATATCATCTTGACACGGTGTCACACGGTGTCACGCAGTATCAAACGCCGATGCCAGATTGACACGGTATCATACGGTGTCAAACGCCGATACCAAACGCCGGTGTCAAGTTGACACGGTGTCACACCGTATCAAACGCCGATGTCAACCTGACACGGTGTCATACGGTGTCAAATACCGATGTCAACCTCACATCGTGTCGGTATGATATCGAAGTTTGATATCGAAGGCCTACGCCATCAGATACCACGCCGACATCGCGTCAATTACCGATATCTAACGCCGGTCGTCTTGATACCTTTTGATACGGTGTTGACAGCGTACTGACATGGTGTCAGGGTGGCATCGGCATTTGACACCGTGTGACACCGTGTTAGTATGGTATGACACGGTGTCAGTCCCCGATATCAACTGCTGAGTCATCCTGACACGGTGTCAAATCCCGATGCCAGCTTGACACCGTGTCAACACCATACTAACGTGGTACCACACGGTGTCACACGATGTCAGTCGACGATATCAAACGCCGGCACCAGCTTGATACGGTGTGACACGGTATCAATACCCGATATCAACTGCTGAATCGTCTTGATACCGTGTCAAACCCCGATACTAGCTTGACACCGTATCAACACCATATCGACACGGTACCACACGGTGTCACACAGTGTCAAATGCCGATACCAACCGCTAAGTCATCTTGACACCGTGTCAATTGCCGATGCCAGCTTGACATCGTGTCACACGGTATCAAACGCCCGTTCAAACTGCCGGTGTTATTCTGATATCATGTCGCCGTGCTATCAAACGCCGATACCAGCTTGATGTTCCATCACCATGGCATCAGACGCAAAGTTGTCTTAGCATGGTGGTGCCGTTATGGTGTCTAATGTCGACGTTGACTGCCTATGCCATCTTGATGTCGGTGTTTTGACACGGCGTGACGCGGTGTGACACGATACCGGTACGGTGTCAAGCTGCCATCGGCGTTTGACACCGTGTCACACCGTGTCAACCGCCGATGCTAACCTGACACGGTGCCACACGGTGTCACATCGTACCACACCGTCTCACACCGTGTCAAAACACCAATGTCAAACGCCGATCAGAACCACCTTAAATCTCATCAACGTTGCCCCAGGCTGGAGTGAAACGAAAGAGATGACAGCGAGGTAGAAGCGGGCAATGGACAGACGACGGTAGATTGGAAGGCGCCCCGTTCTCCAAGTTTACCGTATGATGTTTTCGCCGCTTTCGAGCAAATGCATCTTCGCACGACATTCTAGAAGTGCACTGTCGTAGAGACCTTGACTAAGCCTTGCGACAGTCTACACAGGAGAAGAACACTGTGCATGAAACAGTTGGTGTAGAGTGAGCTCATCGTCAATCAAATTGCCACGTCAATCGTAATGGAAGTACCGATGCTGCACAATACTGGACTCACATGAGGTCAGAAGGACATGGGCGGTGGAACTGGAACATCAGAATTCGATGCAGCTGGACCATCTGGATATGGGTGCTCGATAATACCAATCTAGTCAAGGAAACCGCGTTAGACTTCAACATATGCCCGGATGAAGGGTCAATACGCCGAGTGCGACCACTTGACAGTACCCGTACCATGCCCTCTTTCAAGACTAGACCTTGATGCATGCGTTGATTATGGCACTGAATTTACCCATTGTGGTTGTCAGGAACAGGAGCAACGAGCAAAGCATACCTAGTCAAACGATTTCTGTCTGGTAACATTCGACTTCAAAGGCTCGCAAGACGAGACAATGAGAGGTTGACGGAGCGAATGACATTTCAGTAAGCTCAGAGGCGATACATGTCATCGGTGATCGCTTTTCCAATCATTCTCTTGATCTCGTCTAGCGGCCCCCACCGACGGAACTTGTCGGATCAGACGTGTGACACGAAAGATCTCACCAGGAGATCCATCTCATGTTACTATATCTACTTGACATAGCTGGGAAAAGCTTCTATCCCGGCATCCAAAATTCAAGGTCGATTTTCTCGCTCCCCGCAGCTTCAAACCATGGCCTCAACCCCACGATACGGTTTCGCCACCAGTTCCAGCGTAGACTGGTCCGAGTACACCCAACACTGTCCCATCTACCCCCCTCCTTCTACGAAAGACTCCTCACCTACCACTCCCGCAAGCCCCAAGCCCTCCGGTCTCCCGCCCACGACGTCGGCGCAGGCGCAGGGATCGTCCCGGGCCAACTCGCGCAACGTTTCACCGAAACCCTCGTCTCGGACCCGAACTCCTCCTACCTCCCCGTCGCCCGAGAAGCTCTCATCGCGGACTCGGGCTTTCCGGAATCGAAATTCGAGTTTCTCCCCGTAGGAGCAGAGAACACCGGCCTCGAACCCGAAACCGTGGACCCCGTAGCCGCATGCGAATGTATCCAATGGACCGAACCTGTCGCCGTATTGAAGGAGTTTCACCGGCAGATGAAGCCTGGGGGTTCGTTGCTCGTGGGCTACTATACCCGTCCGCTGATCGTGGGGAATGAAAGGGGGAGTAGGGCGTGGGAGAAAATCTTTCCCGAAATTTACGCGAGGGAGAGGAACGTGGTCAACGACCGGTCTTTCAGGACGTCGGATACGGGGTTGACTTGTCTCGAGTTTGAGCAGGAGAAGTGGGAGGGGGTGGAGAGGGTTTTTGTGAACGCGAAAGGGGATTTGGGGGCGTTCAATCTTACTGGGAGGGAGATTTGGGAGGGAGATTGGGGAGGGGGAGAATAAGGTGAAAGCGGGTGAGAAGGTGGAGTGGGTTGAGGATGATGAGGGGTGGAGTGAGGTGAAAGGGATCGAGTGGTTCAAGGCTTATGTTTCTACTTGGGTGCCACGCGTACCTGAAGAGGATATAAGGGAGATTTGGGAGGAGATGGAGGTGGCTTTGGGTGGAGAGGAGATCGGGATTCAGACCCCTGTGGCTATGATTTTGGCTACGAAGAAGGGACTTTGATGGGTTCGGGTGGAATGTATTCCCTTGCATATGTGGTGCCTGGTGCGTGAGGACTGTGATATGGTAGTGTCAGCAAGTCGTTTGAGAAGGGTGCTTCGTCGGACACAACATTGAAAGCTTGGCGATATTTCTCGGATAAATTAATTGCGGGATCCATGAACATATCACATTACCAGATCTCAAATTCTCGAAGATCAGTACCTTCCTCCAGAGTTTCAGCACGAACATCTGACCAAGAGTATCCCTTGAGTGCCTCGCCCGACATGAAACCCTCGAGTCGACTTTCGCAGACGAACAACCAATGGTCCGATTCGGGTCTGAGCACAACTATCCTCGGAAACCCAACAAGTGCGCAGAGTGCATCACCGGGCTGTATCCACGACGGTGCGAACAACCTTGTACCTTGCAAGGTCCACATTTCTCTTCGACTCCGCGATGATGACTCCGCAACTTCACGGTCTGCGGTTCCGATCCGATCGACTACGACACCGCGAAGGAAGAGTCTCGGGCCCTGCCGCCGACTCACGATGTGGCGCGAGCCTTCAACGTAGCCCGCACGCGATCCGTCGCCGGGCTCCACTTCAGGATCCGAGGGTGGAAGCTCCCGGATACGCCAGTCCGGAACCCAGGAGGGGATGGTTCGGTCGGCGTGTATTCCACTCGCACTCGACAGAACCGCTGGCATGTCGAGTTGCAGGAAATATTCCGCCACGTCCGTGTACACCTCCTCGATGCTTTTGTCGTACCTCGGTCGAAGTAATGTTGGAATGGGCTTGTTGAAGAGCGGGATGAGTGCATATATGCGATCCCTTGGATCCGAGCATTCGAAGACCCTTGTGCTCTCGAGCATTTCGAGGAGTCTCCAATGAGGGAGTGGTTTGACCAAGGCTCTGCTGACTCCATAGTCACTAATCATACGATTGTGAAGTCTTACAATGAGAGGGGTGAGTGACGGGGAATATTTAAAAAGTTGAAACCAGGAGATGAACTCGGGACCCAGAACAAGGTACGGAGATCTTGATAAGAGACACTCCTGTATAACCCTGTAAAGGTGCACTTTTCAGCCTGGCTCAGGGGAGTTCGATCAATTCATACTCACCACATGCGTTTGAACCATGGATACGTCGACATGTCCTTGGGCCACAGATCCGTGTCTACTGTTCCCGAGTTTCCCGCATGTATCAAGGTCAGGGAAGCGTTTCGGTAGATTTCGCCTATGCGTGCCACCTGGATATTTTTCTCGGCGATATTGGATTGATCGATGCAGATCGAATCGATCCATACGGTTGTCTTATCGGTATGCTTCAGCACAGCACGTAGTGCTTCATAGCAGTTTTGAGTCACGGTCAGTTGCCGACCATCATCGCAGCGTATGGACCGTGTCAAGTCCGTATTACCCCAAGTGTACGATATGGCAAGATATCGCGGTGCATCATGCCGCGGATACGATGCGATGGTGCACGTGAAGTCAGATCCGCGGTCCAAGAGTGGAATGATATGGACGAGTCGCAGGTCATCGATGCCGATTGATGAGTGCTTGTACGGTTTTGGACACGGTGATACCCTGGAAGATGCAGATCCTGGCGTCCACGAAACTTGAAGTGCGTCTTCGTTCGCATCCATTGCTGTTCTTCTTGAACGAACTGGGAATTTCATCCGAGGACGACGACGAGGCTGTCGGAATACAGGTGATGTCTTGTGGCTTTGCAAGTGAGGCGCAGTCACAGCGACGTACATTGCACAGCCTGAACGATATGCAGAACCTCTTTGATCACGCTTCACCTTCCGAGAAATTGTACCAATATTTGCACCGTGCTTAGAAGATATCAGCATGTCGTTGAAGCTTCGAGTCTTGTTGTAAATAATCGCATTATCGAACTCCGGTTGTCTTTGGACGGGCGCGTCATCCATCAAGTCAATTCAGTAGAGGAGACTGAAATATAACGCTCTTTAGCTCGATCTGATCATTTGGGCTATCTCGAAGAGAGCAGAGACTCAGGCACGACGGTCTTCGGGTCGGTTTGGTGTATTGTTGAACGAAAGAGACTTGCGCCTGCTCCGTGCCTTTGTTCTGTCTCGAGATCTTAACAAGTGTCACAAATTGACCACGATGTGTAACAGTCGCCGCCGAAATATCCCGGAATAGTTCCTGACAGGAATTGCAAGCCGCTCTACGCAAGCCTGCGCTCCACATTTTCCATTCCCATGAACTGGATATAAGAAAGACGACGCCACTTGATCTGTTGATTACATAGATGTCCAAGAAAGATTCTGCTTGTGTCTCTGGCCCCAAGGCGCGGGGTTTTGAATGTCCAGGAAGTTAGTAATTGCTCCGGCTTTAGACGGATTTATCGGGTGGCATGTGGCATCTCCTAATGATCGATCGTCAATATCGTGCTGGTGAGATAAGTGGTAGACTTGATCTGGACTTGTAGCAACGCATTCGTTTGATATCTATATCTGCTCTTGGTCAAAGTTCTCATCTCTAACGGTACGAACGACTTTCTCAAATAATTGCAAACAAAAGTATATGCACATCGGACACGTGTGGTCTTTGTAAAGCAACAACATATACAAATTAAGAAGCAGCTGGTCTATAGCCGAACCATGTCGACAACTGTAACAGCCCTTCTCTTCTGCTATCGCTTACAGGGCATGACCCCAGCGCAATTCCACGACTACATCGAAGACAAACATGTACCGCTGGTAAAGTCACTTCTTGGAGATAACCACCCTCTCACCCATACTCGCTACTATACGAACAAAGCTGCCGGATTCGCTGTCGGTGTCGCCGCTCAGGATGATCCGGATCTGGTCGCGGTAGTCACGTACGCGGATAAAGAGGCAATGCAACGCAGTATGACCTTGAGAATGTCGGATGGGGTAAGGGAGAGGATCCAGGCAGATGAAGACAAGTTCATGGATAGATCGAAGCTGAAATTGGTTGTACTTGGTGAGAGTGATGTGGGAAGATAAATTGAAGACGTCACACCCATTCAGGTTCACAAATTTGCGTTCTTCGAAAATCCAAAGTAAGACTAGACAACCTTGTCAAGCGATATCTCTGATCGCATAGATTCCCGCTTGCAGTGTGATTGTTGGCGAGAAGGCGTTACATACACGTGCAAATTCGCCTTGGCTTCATGATATCCATTTGGTGGGCCCCTCTCCACTACTCGGTCCCCCTTTACGATGAGCTGGGCCATGTACGTATGTGTTGGCCAAGCTGACCGGTGAAGTTGCAGATGTCGCTTGTAGTCGCAGGAGCAGAGCACATAAATCCTCCATTGAGCCCCGCCCTAAAGTGCAGATCCCCTTCCTACGGCTGTCAGAAACCCTGCATGTGTTGTTGGATAGTAGCGCCCCACAGTAGCATGGCGATTTCGCGCTTGATGAAACCAGCTTCGGCGCGTTCCAACAGAATGCAGTTCCAATGGCGACTTTCTCGTGGGCCGCTTCACGTCGTCGCAGGATCAACGACGGCACGGTTGTTGGTTCTCGCTTACCAGCCGCTCCAATTATGTCATTCGTGAATTACTTGCTCCAATAGAATCCTTAGGTAAAAGACGCAATACGTCTGAAGAACGGGCCGCGATCTCCAACATGTGTCGTAACGAAGATCATCGCATCTCCACACCTACTGCTTGAATTCTGACATTCGCCCATCTCCGGGTGAATTCTGCTGTCAAATCTTCGAGACTTTGTTCCGCTTCATCGCTTCGACGTGTCAACAAGTCAAAGACAAGATGCACCTCAAGAACTACTATCACAGAGTTCCTGAAAGCGAGGACGGCGAGAAACCGAATAACACCAAACGGATACCCTCCTCCGCCATAGTAGCGGTCATCGCATCATCATTTCTAGCTGGCATCTTGGGATTTTTCCTGGCCCAATTCGCGGCGAGCCACATCAAAGACCCAGACATACCTCCAGGTGAAGCCTCCGGAACACCCATTGACAATACATGTGCTAACTCGACCGAAAAGTCGACACAATAATCCAAACCTTCTCCTACAACAGAAGCTTCTCCTACCCCCCCTCGAACCACACCAACCGCGCCTGGAGGGAAATCTTCCCAAAAGAAGGCGGCTTCTTCGTCCACCCGACCATCGCACCCACCCGCTCGACCTTCTCAGTCTTCCACCAACTCCACTGCCTGGTAAGTCCTCCATCCCCTCCCCCTTTCCTTCCACTCACGTAGATCCAGAATGGCCTCCGCGGCGCATACTTCGCAAACCTCCACGCCGCGCAAACCGGACAAACCCTTCTGGACGAGGACTTGCCTGTGGATCTTCAGATGAGCCACATGAGGCACTGCATAGATCTCCTGCGACAGGTGCTCATGTGCCATGCGGATACGACGTTGGAGGTGGTGGATGAGAGTATCAATGGGGTTCATGGGTTTAGGACTCCGCATGTGTGCAAAAACTGGGAGCAGTTGAGGGAGTGGACTAGTGTGCAGCAGAGGAGGAAGCATGTGGAGCAGATTGTTTGAATACTGTTTGAGAATTGTCGTTTGGTGTCGTGGGGATGATCTGGAATGTGACTTGATTTGAGATGTACATGCTAAAGATTTGGGTTGACCATGAGAGACATTTCCTTTTCGCTGACGACTCTGTGCGCGACTGAATCGGATAGAGACTCCCAATCCACGCATTTGTGGTCGATTTGTCGGGTGTTCAACATTGGTTTTGTGGGGTTGTCCGCCCATCCGAAGGTTGATAGGGTGGTGTCTCCGTGGCATATAGCTGCGCTGCGAAGTACGTCGAGACAGTGATCTTGTTCTTACGATCAGCCATGGAAATTTCAACATCACGTTTACTTCGTTACGAAACTCACCGGCATGAATCAGCAAATGTACAGCTTCGTCGTCGGAAATGTTCGGGTGGTAATGCTCTCGATAGTTCCACTGTCGCAGCATTTTCTGCTTCTGTCAGTCGCGATCGATTCAAGTATCAAGCAACACAAGACTGACAATGCAATGAAGCTCATGGAATGCTCCCAGCCATGCCATGTGGCCTCCACCTGGTAACTCCACAGAGCTTTGATTGCTCTTTCGCAGCTCCGACTTGGACACACGTAACGTTGTAGGCGAGAGAAGATCGTGCCATGCTTTGTCTAATTCCGGGCTTGGTATACCGGCGTACGGCGAGACAATGTAGTCGTCGTACGGCTTTGGCATCAACTTGATCTTGAGTTGCTCAATAGCTTCTTTCGTCAGTGATTGCAAGAGATAGTGCGATTCTCAGCTTACGGTGCAGAGATGTTTTCACTGTCGGTAGACGGACAAAATTGAGGTAAATAAAGATTGCAGTGTATGTAAGGAGGACTGAGACATGACCAACGATTGCCAAAGAGATTCGATGGGGCTTTCGACGTCTGCTGTGGTCGTTCGAAGTATCATTCTCGCCAATGAAAGGCTCTTCTTCGAAATCCTCACTGGTCTTCATTGCGAGTGCTTTGTCAAACCTCCACTCTCAAAATGCGACAAGGAAATGTCTATGAGATGGAAAACGCAGAAACGTCAACCCGCGAGGGCTGAAAACTCCAAGATTGTCAGCCGAACCAGTAGGCGGCTTCGTGGCCGTTACATCCACTTGGGGGAATTCCTGTGACGAACATGGCTGGCGCATGACTGCTGATCATTCTCGTCGGCTCACGATGTTACCTTGTCTGAAGCTGTGCTTGCACTGAATCCTCTGTGATGATTGGTCTCCCGTCAGGTTTGCCAAGCCAACACATAACGTGCAGATGTTGGTGTCAAGCTCACCCTGGATCGAAGGATCGGTTGGCGTAAAAAGTTCGCCCGCTTTTTCTAGTTCACGAAACCCAAACATATCAGTCAGTTGCATGTCCAGATAAGTAGAGCCATTTCATGAGACTCTTCATCATCACAACAGCGAACCTTCCACCGGTAACCTACAACACGATCAATCGTCAATATGCTCCGCTCCGTTATTTTCTTCGCGGCTTTCATCATCGGAGCTATGGCTCTGCCACTTGCTCCCGTTGGTATGAAATACCGTTGAGTGTCGGGACATACAGTCACTGACCTTCAGCAGAATCAATCCAAGCTCGTGAAGCTACAGGTATAAAGATAACCACTCCATGTAAAGATAGAATGAAACTAATCCGGCAGATAACGACGAATACATCGTCTACCCCGATGTTGATCGGGACGAGGATGTCGTCTACGCTTACCATGCGATCAATGACAAATGAATTGAGCAAAACACGGCCTGTTGTATGACCGATGTCTTGTATCACGGAATCGAGGACTGGATGAGCGTTATCGAACGAGGGGCTGTTGAGTGATTTACTATTGTCCATAGGCCTCTTGTAACGCTTCGATCATTCAAAGTGGCGAAAGTCTTCCAACTCACTGGTTTCGTATTCTGTCGTTACAACAGTCATCTTGACACCGATCTAGCGGCAATTGGCCATGGCCTTTGTGGAATCGATTCCGGTTCCCTCGTGAGGGCACTGCGCAGCGCGTTCCACTGTGAATTCCATTTCCATCTGTGCAGCTCTCAATCATGATTTGCGACTTTGAGTTGAAACAACAAATCTTCTGATACCTACGGGTACGCGCTTATCATCTTCGAGAATAGAATAAATGTCCAAACACTTGAAGATTTTAACCTCGGCGAGCGCCATAGACATCAACGGCGCGCATAATGACGACTTCAAAAGGTTCAGCACTGTAACTTCGACCGTTCGTACAACAGCAGAATGACGAGTCCAAATGCCAGCAAGGAATAAAGATACGATAGTTATGCCGTCACCCATTGCAGATTTCGTAGAAGAGGAGATGGACTGATAATTCCTTGATCGGATGAGATACATCGACCTGGCTACGATATGCAACTCACTTGGATGCAGCACGATTTCTATTGCCTCTTTGGTGGAAGAAACCCAATGTCTTCATTCGTGTATGTGTAATCTGGTATTCAAGAGACGCGACCGGCCTCATTCTCCTGATCGTTTCAGCCGTGATTAACTTCGTGACGATAATGACCCAGTGCACCCCGTTCGCTCAAGAGTATGACCCAAAACCTGGAGGTCATCGTGAAGCCATCGCACAAAATTACATCTGAGCCTCGCTGCTAAACATCGCGATCGATTTGGTCATGCTAATTCTTCCCGTACCTGCTGTTCTTATACTGCAGGTGAATCGGAAAATGAAACTGGGTCTAGTGGCGACATTTGTCTTTGTTAGTCTGTAAGTGCATCATCAGAGTTCCACCCCGAACTTCTAAGCTCACTCGTTTCAGGGCCTGGATCACGTCAATGGTACGTTTTGTTGAGTTCATGAAGTTCTCATAGTTTGGGAAGGCTTTGGGTCCCACATGGGATACACGAGCGACTTTGATCTGGACAGCGACCGAGACGTCCATGTATCACCTAGCAGCCTGCATTCTTACATTTCGGTCACTCTTGCGACGGGTTGACTTGATCTCATCCGAACACTGCCTATCATTGTAAAGGAGGTATCCGATCTCACTTGCTGTCCCCGGTCGAGTGATCATAGAAATGTCATGCGAAACTCAGGACAAAGTTGAAAGAATTTCAGATAGTCATATCTCACAGCGAATTGCAGTAAGATTTCTTGAATCATCCACGGTTGTAGCTAGCACAACAAAGACGATTCCCTATGGGTTTTCCACGTATGAAAGAATAGCAAAGTCATCTGCCACGGTCATTACGCAGAGGCAAGTTCTTATTTTCAATTCGGAGGCATCGGGACGGGCCGCAAGCTGTCTTCACTCAGGGTTGCACGTCAACATTGTTACAGCACTTCTTCAACACTTGTCAGTCAAATCTGTCCTGTCGAATACCAGTTGACATCACGAATCCTTGCTTGTCGGTGGTATAAACATGCCGACCAACTTCCTCCAGCTCTCCGGAGAGCTCCGAAACAAGATCTATGAGCTCGTACTAGTCAGCCCAGAGCCGGTCATACCATGGTTCACTCTCTACAAGCACTACTTGTACGATACTCCGCTCTTGCGAACAAATAGAACCATCTACCGCGAGGCCAGTTCTGTCTTCTACAGCCGAAACAGCTTCGATCTTACCAAAGAAGAGGTGGAATACATCCCGAAATTCTTGAGCACCATAGGTCGCAACAATGCTGGACGCATTCGAGATATCCGTATTCACTTTCCGAATTTCTCCAATCCGATTCCCGCCGAAAATGTCTCAGAGAAGACGCAGCCCGGCTTCATGACTAGCGTTCGAGACCTTTGCACCGACTTACGTATCATCACGCTGACCGCCGAAAGCATGGACCGTGTGGCCTTCATGCTCTACAGCACAGGAGATGAAGAATACGCGACCAGGGTCTTCAGTCGAACCAACTCACTGCTGCGAGGATTCTCGCCACTAGAGAAGGTAATCGTGGAAGTTCACGATGACTGTAACCAGTGGATCAAGGAGCTGATGTGTAAAGCTGGTTGGGAAGTGAAACTCGTGGGAGACAGATTCTCTGCGAACGTTTTTGGCAACGCGGCCGGGGACGATAGCGATGAATGGTGGGAGGTTGAGGACGGTGCAGAAGAAAGTGACAGAGAGCAGTGGAACGATCCGGTTGGTAGGCGTCTAGCGAACTTACTCTAGGACAGTGATGATGACGATGGGTGGGCCGACACCATCGGGGAATGGTACGCCATGCATGGGCGTGGCGATATGGGCTTCTTCTCAGATCGTATTTGAAGCATTTCCTTCGGCGAGAATCAGTTCAAGCAAGGTGGACGTCAGGCTCACCACTTTCACAGCATTGGCGTAATATCTGGCCGGGCAACGGTGATGATACTGTAGGACGGAGAAGAATGCTCAAGGGATCTGAGTGGGGACGAGTTCTGCCATTTTGGGCGACATCGTGTTGACGGCGTTCTCAAACTGGTGGAGTATTCACGACGTCGCCTTGAGTAACTGGAACATGCGTAGGCAAAGTATCGAGACAATTTAGTATTGGCTTCAGATGTGTTTACTTATATGGTCTCATCACTCATGCCGTCCGATGGCTTCTGATGATTACTTCATTCCAGCTACGGCATCCAGAGGAAGGGCAATGTACTCAATAAAGACTCCGCAATTTTTCTCCCGGTGATTGACGCGTCGAGTCCGCGCACGTGGGGGCGCTGGACTTGCGGAGATCTATCACAAAGATAGTCATCCTTCTGAAGCGGTGTTTTCCCACCACCAGCAGTGTTTCACAGGTACGTACCTCCAGTGCCAAAACCCCGCAGATTCCACGCCGCAATCTTATCTACTCGCAAACCCTTTCATTCAACCAAAACTCACGATCACTCTTGAGAGACACACACTATCCGTCAACGTAACCATGCCGACATCCTTCCTCGATCTCTCTCCCGAACTCCGCAACCTCATTTACGAACAAGCCTTGCTCGATCAAGATCCCATCGCCCTCTGGTCCGTCCCTTCCGAGCGGTACATCTACGACACCCCCCTCCTACGCGCGAGCAAGTTCATCCGTCGAGAAGCCAGCCCGATCTACTACGGCCGAAACACGTTCAGCGTCCCCACGGACGCGTCCCGGATTGTGGCCGGATTCTTCAACGCGATCGGCCGCGAAAACGCCGCTCCGATCCAACGCATCCGCATGCCCTTCTCCGTCCTCACCGCCGATCATTCTGCGTGCCTCGGGAATGTGAAGGAGTCCTGCACCGGTGTACGCGAAATCACCTTGTCGGAGTCCGAACGGTGGCACACGATGCGGCTCGAAGGCGGGGACCGGGATCGGACCGAGGACGACCGTCTCGCGAGCGTGGTCGCGGCGCTGACGGGGTTCTCGCCGCTGAAGCGGATCGTCATGAGGTTCTACAGTGGTGATACTGTTTTCGGTGTGGAAAAGTTTGTGGTTGGGGTTGGATGGGAGTTCGTTCCCGCCGGGGATCCTGTTGTAAACCGGGTGCTGATAGGGGGGACCCGCCCCAAGCAGCCCGAAGGGATAAGCCTAACGGGCTAACTATAGCTTATAAAAGGAGTTGACTCCTCATACATCATTTTCATGCTGATAAGCAGCTCTTTAAACATATCTGTTTTTTGTTTTGCTATTATAGAGCAACTTTGAATCGCGTCGATTTTGGTGGGGAAGTCTTCCGACCTGCACGAAGACTTGTCAATCGCCAAAAGTGTAGTGACAGGTGGATCTAGCGTTCCATGCAGTAGTCACCAGTCGGGGTGAACATGTCCGAGGGGTTTCTCGGAATTCCTTTGGATGAGGAGGAAATCCATGGAATGATAGTTGATCGTTGTCCAGGTCAAGAGAAACTGTACGGAAATAATCTTGCTAGCGCTACTCGAAGCTCTCGCATCGCCGGTAGCCACCGTCTGGAGAAATCATACGTCGTGCTCCAGCGAACCCTCGGCCCCTTCCGCAGCGCCCAACGCCAACTTTCCAAGCCAGCGAGTCCCATTCGAGCGAAGAAATAATCCTAGTAAACCGCTCCCCAAGCCCGAGGACCATCAACATCCTACCCATCCATCCCCCCTCCCATCCCCCTC
>JAOSBP010162676.1:0-37933 GCA_027563825.1 Erythroxylum mucronatum
GATTCGGACTTCAACTTCGTGCTCTCTTGCGAACACGCCGAACGATATTGCTAGCGCAGACCACAACCATGGTGAATTTAGCTCAAATAACGCTTTGTCACAATCGACCCACGACGATTTGCTGTAAACCGTGATCGCGCAAAGCGTGACGTCGGGCCCGAGTTCGAGAATGCGCCTTGTTTCCACTTTCATGTCAAACGATATCGTGTAGGCCAATGCTTGTACGGCGAAGCCGATCTTCCCCCTAGAGTTACACGATGGTTGGTACGTAGCATCTCTGATGAGCGTGCTGAGCAATGGTGACTTCAATCTGACAGCGAGCCTCAAACTTGATGGATCGCGCGTTGTAAGTCCATGTTCCATCAATTCCTTGAGGACCTTCTCGTTCCCGGTGCTGATCGCGACCCCGATGAGGGCATCTGGATTATAAAGTCTGTTTGGACCCGGCATCCTCTTGAGTAGAGATCGCAAACACTCAATGTTTTCTCCCTTTATAGTAGCCTCAAGGGCAAGATCCCAGCGCGCAGAGCGTGCGAGTAGTATTTCGAGAACAGATAGATCGCCCCATCTCACCGCAACCTCGTGAATCTGCTCCTCTTTGTCGGCATCCGTACACCAATACTCGTTCTCGATGAGCCGTACCAACATGATCCTGTCGCAACTCTGCATCGCACTTACCAACGCATCGGGTGCCTCCTCGTCAAGACGTCTACCAAAGTCCGTTTGCTTGTCCTGCGTCTCAAATTCGAGTAAAATCTCAAGTATATCGACACGGTTGTGGTGAAGAGCTTTGCAAATGACGTTATTTCGGGTAATCAAAGATGTGCGTTGTCCCTGGGGAGAATAGAGGAGTGTCTGGAGCCTTCCCATATCACCAGCCACGACACAAGCGTGGAGCAGCGACGCGACGATCTCGGCCTCATATCTTCCATCGCAGAAGGGATCGGGAACTAGACCTTCGATGAGAGCAGTGAACCGATGATGTTGCAACTTGATCGCCTCGGCCAAAGCGCAAGACTTAAATTCGAGAGAGTAGGGCTTGAAATTCGACCCGTCTCTCACGAGGAATTCCATCAACTCAAGACCACGACCCCGAAATGCAGCGACCACAGTGTTCGCGGTATACAAAGCACCCATTGCACGGAGTTGTTTGACAGCATCTGGGAACCCACGTGCAACCGCATGATCGATGATACCTCGCGATAACGGAGGTAAGTTGCCGATCCTCTCGTTGGGAAATCTCTTCGCAATCATCGTGAGTATTCGAATAATCGACTTTTCATCGAGTGTCTCCACCACAAGACTGATGTGTCCCTTATATACATGTTGACGAAGCTCTTCCAAGGTTATGATGGCAAACAGAGCTTCGACGTGGTCAACTTGCCCCAACGCCAACCACTCAAGGATTGTGTTAGTGC
Organism: Erythroxylum mucronatum; assembly: GCA_027563825.1. Classification (NCBI taxonomy): domain Eukaryota; kingdom Viridiplantae; phylum Streptophyta; class Magnoliopsida; order Malpighiales; family Erythroxylaceae; genus Erythroxylum; species Erythroxylum mucronatum. The sequence continues at coordinate 1,419 of JAOSBP010162676.1, forward strand.
CTGCATTCGCGCCGGCTGATATCAGCATGCTACTGATTTCTGAATCCTGAACGATAGTCGGCAAGAGAGACTGCAGCAGTCTCATCCTGGTCTTTTGATTCACTGTCCACTTTAGCGGCATCCCCCGGGAGGCGTGATCGAGTGCGGTCCTCTTCCTATCTCGATCCGTGTCGTATGTTCGATTAGGGTCAGCACCGAAATGGAGGAGTAAGCGAGTCAAATAACGATGCTGAAGTGAAGCAGAACGTTGAATCGGTGTCAGCGGTCCTTGCGGTGTATTGCATACAAGCCGATTGACATCGATCTTCACGCCAGAAGTGTGAATCATGCGTTCGATGATGGAAACATCTCCAGACTCGATTGCACATAACATGAAAGTCTCGGCCATCGGCTTCCATGTCTCAACGATTTCTGGAAGTGCTGGTCTTGGCTGAGGACGGATCGCGTCCCGGATCAATTCATTCACGGGATCGCTCAGGTAGAACGCCAGTGAGTCGAGGGGAACATGGCCTCCGATCGTCCCCATGTTATTTATGGCGGCATGGACAACGAAACGCAGCTGAGCTCGGGTGAAACGACACCGGTCTGTGTGTGGCCCTCGATTAGGCGATAGCAGTCGTTGGCGTGCGGATCGAGGAAACATGGCGGTCAGCTGTGGGACGACGAGGCTATCAAACTTGCTCGCGACCGAACGCATGAGTTGGGCGGTGGCAGGTGAAGAGCCGCCGGAAGGTTCTACAGAAATCAGCATCGACATGAGAGCAATGTACGCCGTCATATCATACCTTGCTCAATGGGTTTGTATGGCTCCAAGGACTCGGCGATCCGCTCAAAGGCGGGCACATAGTCAATAACGGCAGCGCGTTTGCGCACTCGGGATGTGGATAAAGATGCCATGTTGATGGATGTTCGGTCGATTGTGATCTCAACGAAACGAGAAGTAAACGAGGAGTTCCACAGGCTTTATCCAGATCCATGTACGGTACAGCCTGATCGAAAGCAGATGACGAGTCTCGTTCAGGGCGAGCGTTGGGGGTTCCGAAGCGTGATTGGTCAATCTCAGAGATCTTGCATGTTGGCGGTGCAGCCTGGCTCGTTCGGATTGGTGGTGCATTTCGCGTAAAGCTGGCGGTGCAATCCCCGCGCAATCGGCTGGTGGTGCACTCTCATGCAGTAAGTTGGCGGTGCAATGCGCCTCATGGATCGAGCAATCCTCCATTGCACATTCATGCCTTTCTTTGTAAACTTGCGAACAACGGGCGTTCGGTCCTTCCGACCGGACATTTCGAAAACAAAATATGCAGGGGCCTCCGGGACTCGTCGGTCAATTGACTGCGCTGCTACGCCCTTATTGCCTTGGAGACAGATTTCTCGACTTGTGTATAGGAACACCAGCTCTTTCCGATATTCCTGATCGACAGCTTGGGGAATCGCCGCCAGGTCGCCAATATCCTGCCACTCACGCCAGATGATATCAACCGGCCGAATGTGGCACGACTCTGATCGTGTAAGCTGCGTATAGTCAAGATTGAGAGAGGGTCAGAGTACATGAATCGTATTCATCTCGCCATAAGGCGGCATCTTCATCCAAGGATCGAACTCAACGCCTCTGGACTTCCTGCCATTGTGTATTTTGTCCTCATTTCATAGCCGACATCTGAGCTCACGAAGAAAGCTTCAAGATTTATGCCAGTATACTGATGGTCTCTGTCTCCAGCGGTCATGTATAGCAGCATACCACGCCGCCCATTCGCCAAAAGCGAGTCAGAAAAAAGCTGTAGCCGGTTTCCGGTCTCAACGGGTATGAAGGAGACTTTTGGGTTGGTGCTGCAGCAGTGTTGCAGGTAATCTGAGAGCCTTTTTACAATTCGCCACTATGACAGTCGTTAACTTTTTGAGAGGGAAACGACTGCCGAATGTTCATAGGCGCTCTCCGAAGATTTTCTGAATGCATCGTACCCAATCCAATACTTCAAATAGTGCTCCAGTTCGAGAGATAGGTTTGCCAGAGTCCATCATGAAGACCCAATTTTGCGTTTTCTGAGCTGAAGCAACACCATCAACCAAGTCATCAGATTCATCTCGTCATATCGCCATGTGAAGTCGACCATATCGGGGACTGAGTTTCAGCACGAACTCCTTGAAATCTCACCTGGAAGTGTGTCCTCTCCACCTTTCGTCTTCAACACGCGACTCAGGTTGTTATACCTAGACTGATCAGCGATTGCAGAATTGATTCGAAATCACGTCGACGGGAAGGTAGTCGTAAGAAATTGTTGATGGACTTGCAATCAGGTGGGTAAGAAGATGATCTGTCAGAGAGAAGTCTAAGCGAAAGCACACAGCAGGCAGAGTATGGACCAAGTTTGACAAATCTTTGACAACCTTGACAATCCGAGAGATGCATGACCACATTCCACGCTCTAAGTGCGCACTGCGGCTGATAGGACAGTGAACGGCGTTAGGGTTGAGTTTCAAGACCCTTACCAGGGCCATGGTGCCTGATTGGACCAGAGCGCCCACGCACCAATGAATGGGCGAACGGTGTCAGGGACAGAGCCACGCGAAGGATCGGATATGACAGAATCGGTTTGGATCGTCGAGCCGCAAAGTTGCCAACTGGGGTCAATTTATTGTTACCCTCTTCTCAGTCTACAATGACATCTTTCGCCGATCTTTCATCGCATCAGAGCGGCGACGACCGGCTGCAACTCGATGACCGAAACAGTCCAGGTGTCAAGCAAGTCAGATGGAACGTAACAGCAACCAGGATGGAACGGGTCGGCGGTGCAAGTCTGGGACGCCTCATTGGAGACCGAAGGCAGCTGACACTGCACATCGCGGCAGAAACGTACAAGTCGCATCGAATACGCGGCGCGATGTGGAGCAATATCGATACAACGAGTTACAAACGATGAACACAAACCCATTCAGCCGCTTACGCAGCGCAAGGCAGACAGGTCAGCCGCCCGACCAGCAGCTTTTGGCCCGTGAATTGGGGGCCTGATCGACAGCCACGATGCTTGTATAGGAAGCCAATTCGAAAATCAAGCCGGACGCCTTGCGCCGTCAAAGATCGTCGGTCATACAACGGCTCACAAGCGTTGGAGAGGTACGGGAAGAATGCAACACCGCTCAGCCCGACAGGCGTGGTTGAGATGAACATAAAATGGACCTCAAGGCCCGGTTCAATTTGCTTTTTACTCTAGCATCAATCTATTCATTCCACACATCGAACAGCCACATACCTTATATCCCAACACCATTCAGAACATTGCAAACATGAAGTTCCTCCTCACCATCATCACCACCGCCGTCATGGCCTTGAGCGTTGCCGCCGCTCCGGCCAACGACAACCCTCTTCTCCCTCGTTGCATCGGCTCGGGAGGTATGTGAAGCCATCACACATACCATGGGAAAATGCTGACTTCGTTTCTCCACAGGTGACTGCACCAGCAATCAAGGCGGCTGCTGCCCCGGCCTCCTCTGCTCCGAGGACGAGGGATGCGGATGCTACGCCTGCACGGGTTAGTCATCGCATATGGAAACACCGACGACTGGGTTCGCGATGGATCATGAGTCCGCTGGTTGGAGGACATCTCGGACGTTCGCTGCGGGGGATACCTTGACACTTTGTACTCGAGCACTCGACGACGAGGTTAGCTCTTTGTGATTTGAACAAAATCAAATAATCGAAATGAATGTTGTCACTCTGATATTGCGTGCTATGACGTGCGGTTAACCTTGTGATCATCGCTGATGCGTTTCCATCGCGCATCCGCATGACCATTACCAGTCGACAAGCTCGCAGCGCTCTCGAATGCCTATGTATCCGGCCCTGCGACATCACACTGCAATGTCCTCCCAATCCAGTATTCCCATTCGCGCATTCCCGTCTCTCTGCTGTAGAAACGATATCGTTCGTTGCAGCGGAGCACAGGCATAAGAAAGCGCACGTGGCTGAAAACAAAGCCCTTTGTTTCGGCGAACAGTGAGAAGTTTACGCTTACGTGCGTTCGATCAAGCCCCGAAGCTCTTCCGACACTTCTTTGAACGATAATCGTGGCCCAAATGGCTTCCCTTCACCATTATTCTCAGCTCTTCGGTCTCTTGCACGGTAGTTGACCGGAGATCTACATTCGGGAGCCTGTCGCCGACGAATTCGTGTCGCATCTGAGCCCTATCCTCTGGACTCCGTAACTCTGTAAGAAAGACTCGGTTGAACATGAGTCTCTGAGCGAGCTGGGACCAGAGGTCGACAAAATGTAGGGGTACATAGTCTGTATGAGCTAGACCCTTCTTTTTCTCTCCAGGGTTCAACATCTTTGGAGGGTGCTCCATCTCCCGGACTAACCACTGGATGTCCCTGGTCCGTCATCACCCATTCCTACTCTTCCTGTGATTCGAGCTTTTCGATCGTCGGTGTTCCCGGCACTTCTTCTTCGACCCTCGATATCGTACCAACTTGTTCTCGCAGTCTTGCTCCTGATCTTTCTGCTTCATGCAGGGTTCTCCACTGTTCTTCCCCATGATGTATGGGCCTTCGAGCATCTCTCTACAACCTGTTTTTCCCAGAGGCGCAACAGGTGAAGTCCAGACTGTTAGATCAACGTCTGAAGAAGCCTGATGTTCTTGTCCAGCTGGAAAATTGTGAGCGTGGGTGAAGGGGAAAGATGCAGACGAGTTTGGGGAAATGCGATTTGGATAGAGAGCGCTTGGAAGGGGTGGGGGAAACGAATGAAGATATCAGTTGTTGTTCCTCTGGTGCCTCAGGTACATGACTTACTGTAGAAGAGCTTGGTCAATTTCACGTCATATATCGAAGAGATGAGAGCTTGTGAGCGTTCCTTGACAGAGACTGGTCACTGTGTATGGAATCATCATGATTCCCCTTTACTGATACGCATCGCAAGTGGAAAGCAAGTGGTGCTGGTTCTGTGCAAGGTGGTCTTCAAAGCGTTTCGCATTCGACTGTTTGATACAACACGTGCTCGCACACTCGGAGCGTTATTGTTGCAGTGAACCATGTGGATCCCTCGCCTCGAGAGATACTACTACGTAGCAGATCAAGCCAGGCCTAGGTTTGGGCAAATAATTAGTTGACACACGAAGTGTCTATCGTTAATCCTCGACACAGTATCAAAAACAAAGGGGATTGGTTGATGGCTTATAACCTTCGTTCCCTTGTCAGCAGGACTGGGCCGTGTGTTTCAACATTCTGCTCTGAGCTCAAGGTCATCATCTACGTCTTTGCAGCTGAGTGCTCCTCGATACCTGGCCCGATTGAGCGTCAACACTGCTCGACCCTTGATCCAATCAACTGATACTGTCCGTTGGCGGGCCGACGCCAAGAAATCTGCTCCTTCCAGCGGAGATACTCCTGCCAACGACTCATGCGTCCATATCAACTCCTCTTCAAACTTGATCCTTTCCAAAACATCATCACAGAATCATCACCACTCATGGCCGAAGACGACCAACATCCTCAGACCGTGATGGAGGTAGCTGGAAGCGCTCATCCGTCGGGATGTTTCGATCGTCTTCCCGTCGAAATCAATCAGAAGATCCTATCCAGCACGTCGCACGTCTACCAGCTACGTGCGGCAGCCTTGTCGTGCCGCACTCTATACTTTTGTTTCACCGGCGCCGAAAAAACCATCGCCACCGAGGTACTTCGACAGGAAATACCATCGCCAATATTCCATGATGCCGTGATACTCTTCGATTCACGTTCCGTCGAATCTCTGGAGCTTTGGACGGTACAAAAATTCATCCTAAGACACTACAACCCCAGATGGACGGTGGGAAAACGACAGTTCTCGCTGCATGAGGCCTTCGGGATGTCGTTGTTCCACGAGCTCGTCGCCGACTACTTCACCGACAAATTTGTCGAGGAATGCTGGAAAAGCGCCGGATCCGAAAGGATCTTCCCCTCGGAATCGGAATCGATCCGCGTCCAACGCGCCTTCTATCGATTCCAGACCTTTTGCAACATCTTCGGACGGCGACCAATGCAGCCTCATCAAGGTTTTGGCGAGACAGTCGAGCGATTCCACTATCGATGGGCTCTCAGGATGGAGGACAAGTTCATGGCGAGATTCGCACCCTGGGAAAACGAGCAACTGGCCTGCGTTTACACCTTCCTGGTCAAGAAGGCCACCCCGATGTTCAACGACGTCGCCGAACACGACATCGACTGGGCCATCGGGCTGCCCGAGTGGGGCGACGACCTCTACAACGAGACGAACGGGACCTTCCAGTTCTTCGCCGCCAAAGGTCTGTGGAAACTCCGGCGACTGATCGAGGCGTCCACGTACTCCGAAGGGTTGGCGGTCCTGTCCCGCCGCCCCGGCTGCCGCATGGACTTCATCACGAGTGCCTGCCGCCGCGTCAACGGCTGGGATCCCGACGGCGACGAACTGCCGGACTACCTGCTCGACGGTCCCGACCCGGCCGTGTTCCTCTCGAGCTTCACCCGGGACGAGGAGGAGAAGTACGTGAGGCCCGCCTTCTACAAGTACGACGACGACCCCGGTCCCGAGGAGACGTGGCGCTGGGCCCACCAGGACAGCAGGCCCCGCGAGTTCGTCTTCGGGAAGTGGCAGCGGGAGCTGCGCGAGTGGGGTTACGTCATGTGGGACCGGGCCAGGCTGGATCGTTCGGAGAAGATGCTGAGCCCGGGCACCAGGTTCCGCCACTCGCCGCAGCTCGACAGGCGGGTCAGGTTCCCTTTCAACCGCCGCATGCTGATCGATCAGTCGTGCTTCAACAGGATCTCGATCCACATGAAGGGGGGCAGGGGATGGTGGGCTCCCCCCGACGACTGGAGCCGTGTCACATGGGGGCATCCACCCGACATTCCGTGGGTTCACGAGGTGCTGAAGCTGCGGCCGTTGGGCGCGCCTAGGGGTTGAGGACACCGGCGTCCGTATGTGAGGGGGTTGCGGAAGTCTGATCGGAGGATGCATGAGGGATTGGTCAGTGAGGGAAAGTGCGACTACGTGTCGCTGGGTCACCAGAGTATGCATCAGTAGCATTCATCTAAGCTTTTGAGCATCCTATCCAGCTCCTCACTTTTCTCATCTCCACTTCCGGTAGCACTTGTGGCTTTACCATTTTGACAACCCATGCCACGATTAGCGGCGCAAACGGCTCTTTGTCGCAGCAAGATCTTATTCAATCTCTTGCGGACAACCTGGGCAATCAAGTATGGTATCCCATATCACACACACACCATGACCATTTGTTGCAGTGCTGACCATGACCCAACTCGAACAACCTCAGAATCTCTGAATTTATCCAATCTGCCAAGTCCGAACTCGCAGTATCCCATCACAACTCCATTCGCGTCTTCACAATCAACATACCCGCAGTAACAGTCCTGGAATAGAAGTACGCCAGAGACCGAAAAGTAACGCCGCTATATCCGTGGTTCCTAGCTCCACCGAAACCATTCGATCACCCTCGTCCCAGTGAGAACATCAAGCTCAGGCTCTTCTCTCACCTGAAGAGGGCGACAGGCAAAGATAACAATATTTGAGTTGGAAACTCTGATGGGAAGGAGGCATGCACGAGGATCCATTTCATGATACGGGGATCGCGTGCGGCAAACCTCTGGATGGGAGTACGGTAAGTCTTCACGTTCGGGCAAGGTGAATGGCTGGATCGTGGTTGAGGGGAAATAATGATGGATTGGATGCAAAGGGTTGGACATCGGATTGCTCATCGCTGGATGTAGGGGGGAAAGACCGGATCTAGCTGGAGATTAGATCATGATCTCACCGTACGTGTAAGGGTGAAGAGTTACATAGTCAAGCTGTCTTCGGCCTCCAGACGGGGATACTGTACCTTTTGGTCAATTGGGAGTGCGTGACGAAAGCTCGGCAGTCCGAACCCTCACGGTACGTGGAGGGACGAACAGATACTGTAACAGTGGGTGAGGTGTCAGGCGCTGAGACATTTGGTGGAACAACTCAGGTCATTTTATGGACGAGGACAAGCAGTCATACCAAGTCACGGTTCGATTTGGATCACAGTCTACAGTTGTAGCACGTAGAGCTTGGGATGATCATTTGCATCTGCTATCTGCTTTAAGAACGCTTTCGATGGAGAGAGTGCCTCTATCCGAGAGTAAAACTTGTTGAAGGGAATGCCTCTGTGTAAGAGTGACAGCTGTCGAAAGGAGTGCATCTGTCCGAGAGTCGTGTGTCGTGATGGAAGAGACTTCGGTGCCGTCGAAGTACCTCCTCAAATGTCAGTCTGTCCATCATCCGTCGACACCTCGGTGCGACGAATCTGGCCATTCTCATAGAAAACCCGTTTCACTTCCTCCTTGACTTCGCCTTTGAGCACCCAGTTATCGCAATGCTTGTGTGTTTTCACCATCTCCAGCTGCAGCCCATCCGAGGTCTGACGGAAGAGTTTGGCGACCGACACGTCGTGACCGGGAACATCGATGAGGTACGTTCCGCCCGGTGCGATTCCGACCGGAACAGCGGCGAGCAATCGATCGGATTCGTCGAGCCAGATATCCATCTGCTCATCGAGATGGTGTTCATCCTCCTCACGTCTGTCCCACGCGACGTTCAACGTGAAGGTTTTCAGAGCAAGTTGCGAGGCTCGCTGGCGGAAGTCGGCATACGAGCCAGGAGAGCGACCCCATCGCATGTTCGCGAGCCATTGAGTACCTTCTTCGACGACCCAGAGCTCGATGTCCTGGATAGGATGATTGTCGGTCAGGCTGAGGGTCACGTCACGTAAATTGCGTGCGAGAAAGCTTTCGTTGTACCTCAAGAATTCGTGGAGGGCGCGCATGCTATTGCATTCGGTATGGACGTTTGTGAGCCTCCAGCTAATGATATCTGCGGAAAGCTGCTTGTTGACCAGCATAAGATTCGTGAATGGTGTCGAAGTGTAGCCTCTTGGGGAACATTCAGTGTAGCGGTAATATTGGCGGTCGGGCAGAACGTAGGAGTAGACCCAGAAGCGCAACTCGACGGGCAGCTCAAGGAACATGCATCTGCGAAGCGAGTCAATCTGTTCGGCGTGTTGCGTAGACATAACAATCCAACCTTTTCATCATGGGAAGGAGTCGACGTTTCTTGTTGCGCGAACGGTCGTATGCCACCCTGACGGGGATATCAACCTCGTCTTGTTCCATGACAAGACGGTGACAAAGTGGAAATGCCGGCTCGACTGATATAAGTTCTGTTTGGTGATAGGTGTGTCGCGGACTTCGTTGTCGGCAACGTAGGAAGAGAAGAAACTCTGGGGATTTCAAGAAGCAAATAGATCTCTGCTGCCTGATGTCCAGGGTCGGACCGTTCACCCGTCACCGCTCTCGCGCCAGGCAAAGTTGTACTGCGGGGAGATAGTTCCATACTCATGCCATTCCAATTGCACTCCCGTAAACAAGTTCTTCAAGACTTCGACCTCAGCCTCAACAAGAAACTACGATCCACCTCGCAACCCGCCAGCATGCCTCCATAATTGTACGCCTCTGGAGTGGAGTGGAGTAGATACTCGCATCGAAATTCAACACCGACAGTACCCCTCCGCACAATGGTAACATTTCCCCAGAGCCAACGCCTTCTGGAGCCTCAAGGTACGTTCTCCTGCCGCGAGGGTCGACTCCGTCATCCAACCCTAACACCTCGAGATCCCCTTGCTGCTCACTTGGCTCCTCGTACCCTCAAGCAATGACCCAAGACTGATGATTCTTTCCACAAGCCACGAGTGAGACTCTTCCTCCTGCTCCTCCTGCTCCTCCTGCTCCTCCTTCTGCTCCTCCTCCTCCTCTTCCTCATCGTCGTACTCTGGCCTGGAAGAGAAACTCATCCCTGTCCTCCTCACCTCCCCTTCAACTCTCCTATACCACTCAAAGGAGGAGACTGGGGAGGAGCTGAAGGATGCGCATGCGAGGATTGGTCTGGTGGAGTAGGAGAATGGAGAAAGGAGGATCCGGAGGCCGAAGGGGGTATTTCCGGTCTGGACATCGAAGTTCGACGAGTCGGTTTGCGAAAGGAAAGAGGAGTATAAGGTGGTTTGGTTGCGGAAACTTTAAAAAAAGAAAGGTGGTTGAACTGATGGTTGGAAATATCTGTATCCTTTACTTCGTACTAAACTGAACTATAAATGATTGACATCGAAAGACTCGCACACCCACGATCACGGCGGCATCTTCGATCTGTAATTGTACGGCGGCGCCGCACCCTTGTAGTACTGATCGTAGTTCATCAGCGCGAAACCCGGATCGCCCTTGGCATTGTTCTGAGGCCAGCAGGGGTTCTGCGCCAGACCATCGCCGCCACCCGTGGCGCCCTGAGGCCAGGTGTTGGGGTTGATGCTCCACTCCGGTCGACCATCCACATCCATGTCGACGTAGTACTTCTTGTACCACGCCGAGCCCCCGGGCGCCTGCACCCGACGACCCGACAGCTTCGCCCTCCTGCCGAACTCGGACTCGCTGAGCCCGTTGGGGTAGCGGCTCTGCTTCATGGTCGAAAGGAAGCACGCGCCCTTCCAGATCGCACCCGCGTTGCCGTTCTCCGTGCCCGGGAGGTAGCGGATCATCTGGCCGCGGGAGTCGATGCCGCTGTAGTCGGTGTAGTCGCGGCCCGCGGCGTTGAGGTACGCGGGAGGGTACTCGTCGGCCTGGCAGCCCTTGACGTCGTACAGCTTGACGGGCTTCTGGGCCGCGTCCTTCCAGCCCGCGCCGTCGTGCTGCGTGTGCCAGAGACCTTGTGCCTTTCCTTCTCTTCGTTCTCCCGCCTGTCCAGCCTCCGGTGGGCACAGGATCTTGGACCAGGTCGGATGCTGAGCGATGGCGGAGCTGTAGTGGTAGCAGGGTTGAGGGGCGTTGGCGGGGCAATCGCCCACGACGCTGATCGTCTTGGGGTTCGCGGGATAGGTGACGCTGGTGACGATGTAGTCGGTCGACTCCCACTTCTTTTGCTTGTTGCAGCTCGAGACTCGGTAGACGAAGGTGTTGCCCTGCTGAGATTCCTTGATCTGTCCGGCCGGTGCCCTCGCGCAACCCTTCTGGGCTCCTCTCCCTCGTGGCGCTTTGGGGGTGCTCGGGGTGTTGGGGGTATTGGGGGTGTTCGGCTTGCTGTTGCTTCCTGTTCCGCCTCTCGGTTTGGACTGATCGGTGGGATTTCCGGAATCACCCTTCCTGCCGCTACCCTTTGGAATGTTCTTCGGCGGCTTGAAGCTGGACTTGATATCGGTACCGAGGCTGACAGCCTGGTTGATGATGTCGAATGCTTGCTTGATCGAGTCGGGTACATATTCGAGGTTACCGCAGGGGCTCAACCACCACTCGAAGGAACCCTTGGGATCTTCACCGGGAGGATAGATGTAAGAAGTCATCTGAGCAGCTGTGGTGATCATGTCCATACCAGAAGTGAGCACTCTGCCGGCACCTCCGGTGAAGAACTCCAGCCCAATGTCAACAAGAGTCTTGAGGGACTGCATGATGATGTAACAACCGATCTGAGCGATGATGGGTAAGGCTTCCATGATGAAGTCGGCGATTTCGTTCAGTAGCCAGTTGTCGCAAAGACATTTGCCTCCGGCCACCTCGACCGGGAAGCCCGCCACCTTTTGCCATGGAATCGCCTGGTCCAGAGGCCAGAAGCCGAGACAACCGTAATTGGTCGTCCGTCCCTCGGCCTTGGCCGCGTCGGTTTTCGGTTTGCAGAAATCGTAACATTGGAATTGCAGGTCCACGACGCCGTGGTATCTGGGCACGAGGCAGTTCTCCCGATTGGCCTGTCTGGCAGCTTCGTAGTCGTATCCAACCGGGTTGGTGTTCGGGTCGACCTGATTGACACTGCCGTCCTCTTCCTCATCGGGTTCCGGCATGTAGCAGTATTCGTTCGGACAATAGCCGTACTTGCAGGCGAAGATGCACAGACGATTCAGATCTGCATCATTCTCATCCCAAGCGATGATGTTCTCCTGTCCACCGACTTCGGCAGGAAGGGCAGGAATCTCACCTCTGTCCGTGCAAGCGCACCATGTTTCCGGGCAGAAATCGAAAGTACACGTGAAGGCGCAGAGGAAACCGGTGTTGATGGTCAAGTCGTCACCGGCGATACAACCTTGACTGCCTGCCTTGCCGTTGTTGGCCGGACGCTCCACGTCAGCGGCTCCGAATCGTTGCAAATCGACTGCCCAGTCTATACTGCCGGCGAAGTTCAAGCCCTTCCAATCACTGCGTCGCGTGTCCTTGGTGGTGCCCGTCATGTAGCTGATGTAGTCGCCACCGATCAGCATGACATCCGTGTTGGATGCATCGTCGTGGAAAACCTTTCCACCGGAGCGGATGAGATCATCGATTTCGGCATTAGAGATGTATCCGCTGGTCTTGGTACAGCGTCCCGGCTTCGCGTCCGACTGAGTCCTCGAGCCAGTGAACTCGCACATGGGTCCCCAGCAGCCATCGACTGCCATATGGAAGCTTCGGCCGTAACTGGACTCTCCGACGAAGATTTTGTTGTTGGGAACGCCGGCCTTGGTGATGATGGCGAGGGAATTGCGAGTCTCCGTCAAATTAACGTGGCTGCGAATACACTTGCCGGAGGGGCAGGCATCGAATGCGTTGACATTCCCGTAATCCCACTGACCGTGAAGATCGTACGTCATGTACACGATGTAATCGATGACGGCTGCGATTCTGTCGATCGGGAATGCTTTGAGGTACCAATAGGATGCGGGAGCGGCGATGGAGACACTCTTGCTCGTACCCATCTTCTGCTTGAGACTGGTGAGGAAACGGAGGTATGCGACACCGTCTCCCTTCTGGCCAATGGGCGATCCATTAACCATGATATCCGGCGCACCTGGATACTCCCAATCGATATCAATGCCGTCAATGCCTTCATCTTTGACGAACTGAGCGACGTTGGTTGCGAATGTCTCTCTGTTGTCTATGATGGCTTTTCGGATAATGTTGTAAGTGGCCGGCTCGGTGGAGTATGCCCAGCCTCCGAAGGATGCGATGCGCTTGACTCCGGTCAATGCTTTGAAGTCGGCCCACTGAGACTTCTTATCCACGATGACCGGCTTCCAAGTGCTGGAATCGATCTCGAGAAAGCCCCAATGGATGTGGGTATAGGTACCGTCGGTGTTGGCATCTTTGGCCTTGAGCCACAAGCAGTCACGATCCAAGTTCCAAGACTCATAGTACCCGATACGGGAAAATGCAGCAGGTGGGCCTGAGTTTTGCTTGATCTCATTGCCGCAGTTCGAGACACAAGTGGCCTCGAAGCCTGGGAGCTTGGTGCCGGGTCCACCACCAGGTGGGGCATGAATATCACAATGAGCTGAAAATGGTCCGCAGAAACCCCAGTTGCTGCAGCAAGCCTTCAACGGACATGGGTTCAAGTCGGCAAGCGAATAATTGCCAGAAGGAGCGACGGTACCCGGAACAATGGGACCGCATTCAGCTCCTTGTTGTGGCGGAGGGAGGGGAGGGTTACCCGGGCTGAGACACATGTTGTAACCCAGAAGCATCTTGCTGCACTCGGTCCAGGCCCACACGCGACCCTTGTTCCACTTCTCAATGTCATCGGTGGTGATTCCGTTCGACTTGGCGAGCTTTTGACAGCTGTCACCATCCTGAATGAGGTAGGTCGCGCATGTTCCATCGGCATTCGCTTTCGGAGCCTCGGGCTTGTAGCGGTCACCGGAACTGCAGCATGCATAGTCACCCGGTTGCAAACTCGAACAGAAGCCGGACTGAGAGTTATACTTCATGAACTCATCACCGGAGATACCGCACTTCTTCGCTAGGGAGTCGCAGCTATCGCCATCCGCGACCTGGACATACTTGCAGGTCGCTCGCTTCTCCAGATCTTCCGACCGACGGAACAGTCTGAGGAGTGAGAATGTCGATACCGAAGAGGTGGTCTTCGCGATGGCCGACGATGTGCTGCTGACATCGAGGCTACTGCTGGAAGTGCCTGTAATGGAACCGCTTGAGACTGCAGAGCTGGCAGCGCTCTTGCTGGAACCAGAGGAAGTGCTGACGAGACCGCTTGAGGTGGCACTCGTGCTGTTGCTGCTGCTTGTGCTGTTTGTGATGCCGGTGACGTTGCCCGAAGCCTTCGCAATCTCGAACACTCCGACACTGCCGGCGTTGGACAAGGGTGACAAGTCCGACTTGGCACACTCCCCATTGCTCCAGCCGGCCACGCTTTTCTGGACCGCTGCAAGGTCTCCATTGGAGCTGACGGCAACACCAAAAATACGGTCAGAGGTTCGGTTGCCGCCGCACACCTGGGCAATCGAACGACCTGCTCGAACTTGTTCCAAGGCCTTGAAGACTGATGGCACGGTGGCCTTCCCAAGACCGGGACCGACGTAGACACCCGCTACGACGTTGCGATAGTACCCGAAGATGGTTCGTTCATCGCAGTTGTCCTCGTCGGCGAAATAGCTCTGCAGACCCTGCAAGAGCTTGGGATAATCGGTCTTGCTACTCAACGCGGAATCGCCACTGGTGGAAACATCCAGACCGGTGCTGGTCTCCTTACCGGGTGTAAAGCATGCGGGAGCGGAGTCGAGTCGGGGTCGATAAAGGCTATCGTCCTTCTTGGGATTGTCCACCTCGGACGGAGTACCGGTGAGGTTGACCGTCGATGGAGAACCGAGAGAGCAACTTCGGATCAGAACGGTAGTTTGTGGGTCATCGAGAGGTTGTGCAATGGAAAACTTCAGCAACATCGGCAGGTCGCATTGTTTCAGACGGTTGATGGAGAAGTATGGTGTCCAGCTGTTGACGTTGGAAAAGTCGTCGCATTGGAGCGGACACGATGCCTGATTGGGAAAATATTGTTCGGGGTCGCTGATGGGTGAAGGATCATCCTTACCCGTGGCCGGTTCAACGACCTGTTCGCCATTGAGGTCAACGGCCGCATTGACGACCCTGACGGCCCAGAGAAAGAGCGAAATGAACGAGGTGCTCTTCCCCATGGCGAATCAAACGAAGAGAAATTGTTTGCGTGAATGGATTCGATAACCCGACCTGACATCGAACGCCATTGTATATATGTTCGTTCTCTTTTCGACCGACGTTGGCCCGACATTCGACAGTAGATTCCATAAGCACTGGCTGGAACCTTGAGCAATTCGGCCAAGACTTGGCGACTGTGAGGCTGAAACGGTGAAGGCGCCAGGTGGGGATTTTAGCCCGTAAGCAGGGCGCGTCTTGGACTTTCTTGGCCCCTCCGCCACGTGAAGAGACTATTGAAGATGACAACGCCTTCAACTTCCAACACCGCCAAGCTGCTATGTGGATTGTAACGTTGAATCGAAACACGGTCGACTCGAGTTGCCACGCTCCAGACATGCCTCGGACAGCATGTCACGAGGATGGGAGAAGCATTAAAGACGCGACCTCCACGAGTTAGGTAACTCGATCATCCCTCAGTGAACATCCGAGACCATCATGACGAAATCTCAGACTCTCTTCTCGTTGCTTCTGGCTTCCAGCACTCTCGCTGCTGCCAGCCTCGCTCCAGTTCGTCGCGATGGTTCCTCTCCGGGGCTTCGAACCGATCCCAACAGCAGCAAATACTGCACCTGGTGGATCGACTATTCTTCCGCTCAGGCTTGCTCTCAGCTCTTGTCGGACAATGCCATCACGTTGACCGACTTCCGCCGGTGGAATCCCGCCATCAACGAGAAGTGCGACAATCTGTCGGTGGGGTGGTCATATTGCGTCGAGGCGTTCAATGAGCCTCCACCATCGACCACCACCACCTCTTCCAAGGTCACCACTTCTTCCACGTCGATCAAGACCACTTCGACGATGACCAGCTCGACGACGTTGAAGACGACGACCACGTCAACCAAGACTTCCAACGGGATCAATACCCCGACCCCAACTCAGCCCGGTATGGTGGACAACTGCAACAAGTTCCATTTCGTGGTCAAGGATGAAAACTGCCAGACCATCTCGGCCAAGTACGGAATCAGCCAGGCTCAATTCCAGACCTGGAACCCCAACACCGGTTCAACCTGCAGCGGTCTCTGGAGCGATACCTACGCATGTGTCGGCATCATCGGATCCACTCCCACCACCACCGTGGTCACGTCGACCAAGTCTTCGAACGGTGTGACCACTCCGACACCGACCCAGAGCGGAATGGTATCCAACTGCAACCGATTCCACTGGGTGGTCAAGGACGAGACCTGCCAAACCATTTCCGCCAAGTACGGAATCAGCACCAGTCAATTCATCACTTGGAATCCAGCCGCCAAGAGCGATTGCACGGGATTGTGGACCGAGACCTATGCTTGCGTCGGTCTGATAGGCATGGCCACATCGAGCGTTACCCCGACCAAGACCAAGACTGCCAATGGCATCTCGACTCCCACTCCTTCCCAGCCTGGAATGGTCGACAACTGCGACAGCTTCTACTACGTCAAGACGGATGAGACCTGCGCAGGCATCGCCAAGAAATACGGCATCTCGCTCTCGCAGTTCACCAGCTGGAACACCAACGTCGGTAACGATTGCAAGGGTCTCTATGCCAACACGTACGCTTGCGTGTCCATCGTGGGGCACGAGCCACCGACGACGACCAAGACCAACGGGGTCGCCACTCCTACGCCCACGCGTGACAACATGACCAAGAACTGCAAGAGCTTCTACAAGGTCGTCGCCAACGACACTTGCGAGAAGATTGCAAACAAATATGGTATCACCACCGCCAAGTTTATCGAATGGAACCCCGATGTGGGTTCGCAATGCAAGACCCTATGGCCGGATTATTGCGCTTGCGTTGCTGTCTTGTGAGGAATGTATCTACGTAGCTAGTCCATAGATGGGATGGTATTCAAACTTTTTGTTCATTGCAAAGCATTATCATTATCACTATCATGATCGAATTCACGTCTTGATCACCGCCTTGTGTCGCAAAGTCACGTCTTGATCACCGCCTTGTGTCGCAAAGTCACTTGTCGCAAAGGAACCGTGCTGTCGAAAATGATGTTGATCTGATGGAATCGCGCGCAGCCTTATCACAGTCTCGAAGGAAGCACGAGTTATATAGAACAAATGATTGTCCTTCACCAAACGAGATGAAATACAACTTATCACTTGACAAAATTCGTCAAAACACTTCTCGCGATGTTGCGCATTTTGCGTTCGACATCACCAAGTAGACCATCACTCACGTCCTGTATCTGCACATTCTGCCGCAATCTCACGCCGAACCCCACGACGAGAAATTCATGCAATCGAGTGGGGCTCTTCATCGTGCTTCTGAACTGCCGTGAATGCAGGTACAACCGAATACCACCCTGTCCGCCAAGGAAGCCATCCAACGATTTGACCGAGAACTGTATCGGTGAATCGTCCATTTCAGAGTGCCACCGCCAAGGTTGAAGAAGCCAACGTGAAGAATGAGCTGCTCGTCGTGGTATGGAGGACTTTGGCCGGTGGTAGGGCGCCTGACTTGGCTTTGGAATCCGGTCGGACTATTTCCTCGCTGAGATTCTGCCAAGGGTTCATCGAGAAAGCATGTGGAAGAATCCGGTCGACTCACCGGTTAATGGGACTAGAACGGAGGCGAAGGCGAAGACCGGCTTCTCGAAATCTTCGCTAATATTTGTCAGGGATCAAGCTACCGCCCCTTCACTTGGCGTCATCTAAAGGGTCCGCAGAACAAGACACCGGCGCTTTCGTCGCGCAAGAGATGGTACCTTGCAGAAATTATTCAATTGCTTAGAGATCCCACCAATATTCTTGGCGCAACTGTATCCGGACACCAACACCTCCAGAATAGGCCTCCGCGGACGAAGTTTTCAGCTGCTACACTTGCCAAGAGCTGTAGAATCGTCCAGCTCCATGAGTCCGCTGTTTCACCGACTACACACCGAGGGCTTTTGCATCTCATTCACGAACTCATGGCTTCGAGCCAAGACGTGGCCATGCAACTCATCCATATTATTGTGTTCTTCATCTGCCCTCGCCATTTCCGCAGTCTTCACATCCTGACACTTTCATTCTCGAAACCATGAAGGCCTCACTTCTCTCAGGCCTCCTGGCCTTGTGGGCGAGCTCCGGTGCCAACGCGTACAGCATCACCATCGACAATTTGTTCACCATCACAACTGCCAATCCGGTTCTGATCGCGCGTCAAGCTGCTTCGGCTACCACGACATCCGCGTCATCGACGTACAAAACTCCGGATCCATGGCAATGCGCAACACAAAACATGACCAAATACTACGACTTCCCCAAACCCACCGGTGTGCTCCAATCAGCCTTGTACGATTACGGTAACTCTTGGATATCGCCCTGTCTCAAGACGGCGACCGGATCGCAAGGCTTGTACTGTCGCGTGCCGGACTCGGCTTGGTGCGCCTTCAGCACGAAGGCTCCCGCCAATGCCACGGCAGCGTACACAACTTTCGCGAAGAGCGTGGCGACGTGGTGGAACGCGCAGAGCAGCGCGGCCGTGAGCGCCTCGCGCTTCTGTCCGGACACCTTTGGCAAATTCAACATGCTGGACAGGTACCAGTACAACTTCACGACCAACATGGCGAGCTGCTACCTCAAGGTCAGCCCCTTCCCTTCGAGCGTGTCGGGTACCACCACGAGTACGGGTACCAGCAAGCCCACTTCCTCGACCGGCTCGACTTCGAACACTTCCAAGCCGACGACGAGCACTTCGGCTGTCACCAGCACCTCCAAGCCGACGACGACGTCGACTTCTTCCAAGGCGAAATGATATCCCGGTTTTATATATAGAGATTCGTAGTTCATTGTTGGAATGCATTTGCACATTCACGCACTCATCGAGATTTCCAGTCTCTAGCTTCTTGAGTTCGTTCGAACCGGTTCAACGTCTACCTTTCTTCTGTGATGAAATTCCATTTGCCTCGTCGATCCGTGATAATCCGTTTCATCAAGAGCGACACTAAGATCAAGTTCGACGTTCGCATTACAGTTGTACAGTTTCCATGGCTACACTCTTGCGATATCAGTCATGAACATCACGAATGCCTGCTCCGCAACATCCTTCATCGCAATTCCTTTCGGTCCGACAAAGAATCAACAGCATGAACACCCAAACATCTGCAGTGCATAGCCAAGAGACCGTTGACGCCGCATGTGACAAACCAACGCCTCCTCGTACGCCTCACCATGACTGTTGAAAAGGCTTGCAAACATTACACCATTCAAGCTCTCAATCCACAACCCTAAGCCTCAGCCTCAGATCCCACCCCACGTCCGTTGGGTCCACAACCCTAAGCTCTCCCACGTCCTCCTCCTCCTCTGCCGGCCTATCTTCCAGCCTCGCGACAAACTCTACCTCAAAAACCTGAAAGCTGAAGACGATTAACCGAGAACGTCACCGCCTCCAACGCCAAGCATCTCTTCACATGAAGACGGTGAACGTTTCGAGTGTACGGGGAAAAGCGGGCGGGGATTCGATTGGCCGTTTCGAGGCGAACTCACCGCAGACCCTGCAGGGGTTTAACCGAGTGGCATGGCTCGGCTCGTCCGCTACGGCCCGCCGAGTTGGATCACCCGCAATGCCTCGGTCCAGGCCTCGTGGAAGAGCTATTCCGGATTCGGAGGATTGCGCGAGTATCGGGCTCAGCCTCTCATCGCGACATTTTGTTGAAGCAAGATTTCACGCACACAAGGGAACACACGAAGACCATCAGGCTGAATCGGACGCGGTGTCGCTCGAAGAACCGTCCAGTGACAATCAGGATAAGGGATAAGGCGAGTGGCCATTTCGACCTTTCCGAACCATCTGAAAAGACAACCCTAACACCATCCTTTGAAGGTAACCAATTCAGGATCCGAGGGGCATGTATTTCCCCAGAACCTCGTCCAAAAATCCAAGTCCTAGCCTCCATATTCCACCTAGAACCTCAGCCTCACCGCTGACGAACAAAAGGTGCCCCCTCCACCGCGACTGCGCGCAACAACCGACGACAACCCCCAAACCGCAGCCGATCCCGTCCTCAACATCCCCCCTTCCCAGAACCCACCAAAATCCGCAGATACCATCACAACATCGGAGTAAACCCACTCCACGTCCACAGCCGCAACCCGTCCACTACAGCACCATTCCAAGCCTCAATCGTGCAAGGACCTCCAAAGCCGCGCGCGATCCCCCGTCCCATCGACCCTGATCACCGTATCATCCCATCATCGTTCCGACCGACGGCGCGGTGAAGATCTCGCACTCCCTCGCCGTGGGTGGAACCCGGCGAAGCGGACCCGCGATCCGATCCGGTCCACCTCGGGGGGCTCGATGGGTATAGAACCGTTTTTCGCGGAAATGTGGCGTCGCGGAGAGGGGTGACCGATTCGCGGAGGTCGATGTCGGATCGTGCATGCGGAAATTCGGGGAGGAGTGGGGTGCTGGGCTCGAGGTGATGGGGGTTCGATGGGTTCGTTCGGGGGGTGGGTTTGGTTTCGATTTGTCGGGTCATCTTTGTCGCCTGAACGGTTTGTCCGCTGCTCTACCTTCGAAAGTGAAGGTGATACGCGCGATGTTCTGCTCGGGTTTGGTGGGACGCATTCGTCGATGTATCCGGTCGGTCGCCGGGCGCACGGCCTGGGCCGCATGGGATTGTGAAGGGCAAAGCATCGTGCGTGCTGTTCGTCGCGGCGGATGGTGACATCCGGAGAGAGAGTTGATGATGTTGGCTGTTGGTGGCGTATACGTGGCCAACGGTTCGGACGTCCTACAATTTTCTTGGGGTTACGCTGTTCTAATCGAGAAATAAAAACCGTTACTGTACACGAGATGGCAATCGATAGGGCGGGGGCATTCAATTCTTATCGAACAAACCTTTACTCATGCTTACATTACGCGCCAGGTCACGGAACCTAGGTGTTGCACGGTTGGAAATTGGGTACGAGCGGTGATACTGACTCCCAAATTAATGGGTTTCAGAACCGATAGATCGCAACGGAGCATGGATGACAGATCCGGCCAACTGGACGGCGGTCGACAGCAGTTGATATCACCATGCAGATTCACGACAGCGGGTTGCCTGGCCTAAAACGCCAGGCATCGATTGCTTGGAGAGGTGGCTTGGTGCTGAGAGATACGCTGATGAGATCGTCGATGACGATGCACAGCCTTTCTGACCTGGTGCATTTGTACTTCACCCTGTAGCCTTCTCTCGTGTCCAGACGTACTCGACCCAC
This sequence comes from Erythroxylum mucronatum, assembly GCA_027563825.1. Lineage (NCBI taxonomy): Eukaryota > Viridiplantae > Streptophyta > Magnoliopsida > Malpighiales > Erythroxylaceae > Erythroxylum > Erythroxylum mucronatum. Next base: position 22,612 of record JAOSBP010162676.1, read on the forward strand.
ACTCCTCTTCATCCATCCGGAACAGCTCGACGCTCCCGTCATCCTCAGTCTCTGTTCTCCGTAGCATCCGAGCGTGCACAGCAAAGTTGCGGAAGAGTGGCCGTCTGTTCCCCATTGTCTCGACAAACATAAAATGTCACGCAGAACCACACAAGATGCGCAGTCACAATCTTCAAATGTGCATATGAAAGCCTACTTCGAATGGGTGGAGGACCAGATAAAGCGAAACGGTTGCCAGGTCACTAATCAGTCGGGTGTGACTTTCGAGAGCGGCTTTGTTTGCGGGTCGGCACTGGAAAATTACATGGGTCGTGAGATATACTATCTCCACAGTGTCACCTCAGCGGACGGTTTTTTTCCAAGGGTCACACTTCATAAAATCCTTTCGAGATATCTCAAAGTTTTTGCAATTCTCGTATATGTTCAGCAGGAAAGGATGATTGGATACTTCGCTTCGAGACTAACACTGGAGGATAAATGTCTACCCCTGACGGCCAGACCGGATGACTGTGTTACGAAGTACGCACCGGACTGCATCACAGGTCATGACCCCGGGCTGAGAGGTCACGGGACCACCCGCAGATAGCAGAGCCTAGGGCTGAGAGCAGACCTCTGCTGCCGGGAACAGACCTCTGCTGCCGTGAACGGACCTCTGCTATTGAGAACGAAGACGAAGTATATAGCTCTCTTGTGTTTCCATAGTCTACGAGTCTTCGTGCTCAACTTATGTTATTCAATGATTCACACCCATTGACCCATTGTCTCAAAACCCTCTGCTCAATCATCGCGATCCACGTGGAGTACCTACCTTCTCAGTCCGTTCATACTCCGTGACTCCCTTACCTTGTGCACATCCTTTGTGAGTAGTCCAGTACCCAAGCCCCTCCTTCAGAGGCAACATAACAGACTGGCCCACAACGGATTGCGACAGCTCGTGGACTGACTTCGAAAAGTATCAATGGGCCTTTCTGCCCATCCAGCTCATGACCTTTTCCACCATCCAGCTCACTCCCAAGAGCGTTGAGTATGGTACGCAATGCGTGTTCCCGTTTCTCGAGAAGAAGTTGCTCGATGAATCCGGCTGTGCATCTCGGCATCTCATACGAGTACATGGAGAATACGACTGCTTGACAAGCATCCCTGATCCTCGCGAGAGTGGCGGCTGCTTTTATGAGTTGCACACGTACGTTGACCCAGACGCCGAATATGTGACCAGAACTGTCCGGCATCTTCGGCGTCTTACAAAGGATGGCCCGCGGGGATTACCCTATATCCTCAAAATCTATCGTTATAGCGGCACTTACAACATCATTTCTCGATTTGCCGACGGGGGTTCGCTTCGTGACTGAATTGCAACTGCCCCAAGCCCTAAAGATCCAACCGTCATCTCGTCATATTGGGCTAGTTTCGTGGATTGCTTGAGAGGTCTCGAGACCATTCACAGTGCAGGTATGGCGTTCGTCTCCGGCTGGACTTCTCCGGGCGACTTTAGGGCTGTGAATCAGCATCTACATCTGGACAGCATCTTCCTCGTACGAGATCACTGGGAGCCGCGTCCGGGGTTTCCATACCGAATGCAGATCTCAGATCTCAGCGTCAGGCACTACGTCCACATGAAGAGTGCTTTGCAGCAGAAAACGATGCCTGAATTCGTTAATAGTTCCGTGGGGCAGGAGGTGGACATCTGGGATTTGGGTCATGCCATGCTGGAATTTGCGACCTGGCTGATCTCAGGAATGGCTGGGCTGGTCAGCTTTCGCGAGGGTGAGAATACTGAGGGTGTCGATGACAGCAAAATTGATCAGACATCTTCAGTAGTCTTCAAGGTGAAAGCGCAAACACGCTCCATCCGTACGCAGATACAGCCAAGAGACTCAATCTGTGGTCCCATGATTGATCTCATCGACACGATGCTAGACTCTGACCCAGATAAGAGACCAAACATCCAATCTATACGGAAATCCGCTGATAATCTGGTGAAGTTGGCCAGTGATTCATACCGGAAGGGACTTGCGGCAACAAGCAGTCCGGTGACTCGTGTACAAAACGAAGATTCGGTATCCATTGTGACAAACCTCGATGTCCCATCGGTATCTGCCGACTCGGGTTACGCATCGAAGGAGTCCACTACCGTCAAATCAGTGACCGAAATGGATGTCGACGACAGAGCTACCATCGTAAGCGATGGCGGCACCGTCCAGCTCGGTGAAGATATTAAAGTGGAAGCAATCAGCTCCTTCGTGCAGGATTTAAGAGATGCAGTCGGGGTGTCGATGATGGCAATGGGCGTTGCAGATGATACGTATGTTGTCGCATTGACCGAGGCCATGAAATCGTTCGCATCCTTGTTGTCACAATCCGCGAGACCCGGTCTCGAGAGAAATGCTGCCCTATTTTTACGTCAGCAACGACGGTATGTCTCTTGATCCCTGCCTCCCGAGCATGTCAAACCCTTCGATCACGCGAGCAAAACATCCACAAACCGTTACTCTATTGACGTTGCACGGCACAGGAGGATTGCGACCAGAATCTTGGCTGCTTCCATGGAGGACCATCGGTCGACCGTAATAGATGATTCCGCGTCGTTGCACTCCACGTCCAGCTCTATCGACGATCCGATCGAAGACATCGAGGCGAAAATGAGAAGAACGTGGCAGGACCTTGGACCGGAGGATCACATGCGAGATGAATATGTGCGGAGCCTTGATCCTGCAGAGTACCCCGAACTCGAACTCGAAGAATTCGATGAACTTCGAGCAGTGAACCCTTCCACTAGTTACGTAGCCTCCGTCCGGCCATTCATCAGAAGAAGTCTCGCGTTTTCATGGCTGCAGGGCAAAGTGCGAGCTCTTTTCGAGCTGAATGGGAGTGTCCCGAGATTTGCTTTTGTCCACTCAATACCGCGAGCAGAGTTTCTCGTGAATTGGAATCCGGTCAAGTTCCTGATGGATCGGTATGGAAATGATAAGCGAAGGTTGCACGATGTCATCACATTGACGGCGTGGAATGGTGTTGTTCAGGCAGCGACATGTAAGCAGTACATGACTCAAACCTGGCCAGCGACGGGATCAGAAACTCTGTCAGCGCTCCAGGGGTATATAGACACTCGCGAGCAAGGGCTGCGACAAGGTGAGTAACTTGCACGAATTATTCGCGTATCTACTCTAACGCGCGCAGTTCCGATCACGGCAGGCAGGGTGGTGTTCGAAGAAGTGGGTCACATGCTTCGGACAGTCGTCCTCGGCCCAGACATCATAATGAATGAGGTGGGCGAGCAACTCTGCTGGCTAGGTGCCGCTTGTAGAGCTTCTTCTCGTCCTACCTGTCGGAGCTACTGCACCGTTATGCTCAACAATCCGAAAAAGGGGATCAACAACATCGATTTCTTGGAGCATGATGCTGATCAATTCAAGGCAGCCGCAGAAGATCGAGATGATTGCTGGACCGAACTGTTCAGGAACCCGGTCATCGCCGAGGGGTTCCCTGTACGCGCGCGTCGAGAGGCTCAGGAGGGGCTGGAAATCCCACTCGAAGTGATGGCATACCTTGGAGGGGCTGATAGAGCTACAGTGTTCGACGGACAGCTCATGCTCAAAGGATTCTCCACCTTATTCGTTCCTGTCAGATGGGTACCAGGATCGATCATCTGGCACTTCCACGCGGATCCAAAACGCGAAGAAGTCATGTACGACCGGGCTTTCGACGAAGACTTGTTCCCTGCCCGGGCCGAAATCGACTTCGCTGGCCTAGAGGAACCGAGACATTTCGTCGGATGGGTGCCTTCGGCTGTCTTACGCACGGGTCAGCTCTCATGAATAAGAAAAGGCAGAGCACTCGATAGCTGACGGTTTTCTAGGCGCTACCGACATCGTTTATGACAATATAAAGTACCCAAAAGCTGCTTTGACAAGCCCCGGCTGCGCCTTGAACACGGTCAGTATCTCGGCAGGAAAATTCATCACCGCTGGTGCAAACTTTGGCCGAGGCCACAAGGGCGAATCGTTGCATATCTCAGCGGATGGACCCTACAAGCAAGAACTTAACGGCTTGAAAGCTAGCTACTTCATCTTCTTCGACGAGCAAGACAGGCGTGGCTGGCTTGTGGACGGCCCGAATGCGGTACTCCATCTGCTCCGAGCGCAACTCGCCAGCGACGCTTTCTTGGACAATGAGTACTTCAGACCCGAGAGATTCGTGGAATCCGAGATCGGCCCAGATAATGCCTTCAAAACGTTGATAAAGAATCAGGGTCTAGAGGTCGACCGAGATAAGACGAGCGCTCAGGAGACGTTTTGGACTGATCCCTGTGACTTCAGACGCAAGGACGCGGACATTGGCAAGATCTGGACGGTCGAAGACCTGGTTCGACAGATCATAGGTTTTCTTGGTCAGATGAGGGCTCATCAGAACAAGATCAAAGGACAATATCTTCGGCTGACGACGCGCGAGAAACTCGAAGGGTGGTCCGCAAAGGACGTCATCGTGGCCGACAAGCATTTGGATCCAAGGGTCGTCACCCTCGACAGCAGCGGAAGAGGATGGATGGATTTCACCACGAGTATTGGAGCCGTCACACTGATCGGGAAAGGGTTCGGGGACCTCATCGTGCCCGGCGCACCGGAACCGTGTCGATTCTGGCGCCAAGTGCCTCTCGGGAAGGACTATCTCACCTCCACAGTCCACACGATCCGATCGATATGCGCGAAATATGGCGACGAGGACGCGACACCTTTACGCGTCGGCAACAACACCTACTGGCATCAGTCGCATCGGTTGTTCGAGGATTGCTCCTGCGCCACCGCCGAAAAGTCGGGTGAGCGCTGCGACCGTGTGCAGGTGCTGCTGCCGCAGTTGAAAATCGGGCCGACGAAAAGGCCGGAGCAGCTGACACAGCAGGCATACGCTGATGGTGCGGTCATCTTCGGTCGGAGCGAGAGGCTACGCTTCTCTTGGGGACCGGTAGGGGATCCGGTCAAGGACGTTTACGTCGACGAGGAAACGGACCCGAATGACCTCCACGAGACGAAAGAGAGCGGCTCGAGTTCACGATCTCGGCCGCTGCAGCGTTCGCTCAAAGGTGTTCTGGGGAAAGCGTCGGTGTTGATACGAAGATCAAAGAAGAAGTGAATCTGCACACAATGATCGTCATCAGCTGCACGTGATGGAGATTCAATCCGACCCTTGGCAGGAACATCGCCAGTCACCACCTTGCCAAACTTCTGACTTGAGCACATCTCCGTTAATGACTTGCCTCGCAAAGCCGCAAAAGCAGATGTACACACGCCAGAGACCTCCATAGTTTGCGCTTTCTCATGATCCTTGACGATTTCCAAGTCTTCAAATTCCTTATGAACGTATAGGCCAGATCGGTATTGTCAAACCTCGATGATGAACTCGACCCAAGAGATAACAAGTTGATGTATCGGGAGTTTTCCATCGTATCGGACCTCGCTGCAGCTCAGAAAATCACCGGCACCGGATGCAAGAGTTTGGGATTTCATCGAAACCGGGAGCTCTACGAGGATGAACAGATCTCCTGGAACCAATCTTATCTCATCAGCCCCATCTCTTATCGAGAATCTCCAATTTGTGTCTCCGCCAGCGGAGACCGCCTCCACCGATCAATCAGATGGCCCTCCTTTCCTCCAGGAGCGCAAGCAGCAAGGTGTTCTCGATCCGATCTCCCGTAGTCAACGCCACGTACTCCCGATGGCGATGCGAATATGCCGCAGTACCTCATCGGAGGCAATCCAAGCCGGAGGATCCTGAAAACGGACCTTTCGCCCCGAGTTCGTCGCCCAATTCCATCGCCTCCTGCGATATATCCAGCCGTCGAGGCATTTCGGTTCGACTTTACGACCGTAAGAAGGGGTGAGAGTGCGCTCACATGGATGATGACAAGGCCGATCGGCCCTCGTGTCATTATCGATGGATACGAATCATTTTTGGAAGCGCCCCCTCAGGTCTTAGATCCCACGACGTGGATACTCGGCTTGATCTCAGGGCTGGACAGCTGCTTGGATGTGGTGGGTCATGCTATCGCTCATCTTTCCGAGTGCCCTTTCTTCTGATCCAGGCTCTCCGTGGTGCTTCGGCCATTCTCAAAAATGAGACGAAACGAGAACTGATCCGAGTTTCCTGCAAGCTGCTTCAGGTCTTCAGTAGACCCTGTTCCCCTTCGATGATGTGAGGGATGCCTTGCTGGGTGACACGGTATCATGGAATGGTATGACGAGAGTGACCGAGTCCTGTCGAGGTTCGAGATCTGATTGTAAAGCACTGTGCAGACCCGATCTTTTGCGAGGTGCACTGAAGTTGCATGCTGATAAGTGCACTGATGTAGTCACGATTCATTCGAGAGATGAACTCAGACTACCCAAGAATCCGCAGAAAACAAACATCTCGATCAACTCTGTCGACTCGACCATCGCCATGCAACACGGATATCCAGCAAGCTCACTTTCCAGCTCGCTGATCAGCGACACCCTCCCCAGCGATCGCCTGCCTCGGCTCATTCCACCTCGCGACGAAAGCCCCACAGATGTAGAACGTGGTCGACGGAATGATGTAACATCCCACCGTCCACACATCGAGCCAGGATGGATCCCCGTAGATCAGACTGAGGATCTTGAGCACCGCGCAACTACCTGTCATCGCCAGGTAGGAGCCTGCGATGGAGTACACGATCTCGTCGGTCATATCCACCGGGACCCTACGCGCCGGGAACTGTTTACTGTCGATGTACAGCAGGCCGGCCACGACGAGGGTGTGCACCATGAAGGCGAGGGTGTACGGAGCGATGGTGAGGAGCATTATGCAGATGAGGCCGACAGGAAGTATGGCTATCAGAGGGATGGTCGGGGTCTTGGGTGCGGGCTCGTTGGTGGAGGCTGGAGGCTGAGGTTTCGGGGCATTGGGTTGCATGTTGATGTTTGTATCGTCTTTTTCTTTGCTTTTACCGATTTCCAGGAGAATTGGAGGTGCAGCTTTTGAAGTGGAATGGTCTCTGGAGGAAAAATGAAATACACCCGGGATGACGTAAGGTCATCGTGAGGCTGAAGGACGTGTCACGTGATTAAGATGCTCCCGTCACATAACAGTTTGCCTTGCTGAAATAGACATTGGGAATATATATGTGAAAGATGCCAGGTCTCTCCGTCTTTATGCTGAGCAGCTTGTGCATGTAGTGTATCAGACATTAGGTACAGTTGCGGGATCTGCAGTTTGATCTGGACGCCGAAGAGCGGACGACTGGATTGACCCAACTCTCAAGATAACTACCAACAAAGCATAAGCGAGTGTGGAAGCTGGTATGCTGGCGCTGTGCCTGATTTCGAAGTGAGCCTGTCTGGTGCAAGAGTGCTCTACAACCGAATCAAGGGTGGTGGCTAAAAGTTGTAGGTCGAAAAGTGTTGATGGGGAATATTGACAGGCCGTTTTCAGTCGCAATCTGGGACTTGAATTTAAGAATCGAACGGTGCAGCTCATGGGGCTGCATCGCTGTAGCTACGGGCTCAGCCTGAGCTGGCAATATTACGTTAGTGGATCACCAACTAGTCTAGAAAACCATTTGACAACGATTCATACAGCCAGGCAGGTCATTGATTGAGTTTGAAAAATGAACATTGACCCTTGATAAGTCTTGTTGGACTTTCTACCAGCGATGGGCTTTGACCACCAGCCTGACATGTACCAGGCAACTTTATCCCAAACGAATCTTCCCCGAGAGGCACGATATTCATCACATCAACGAGTCCCAATTCGACAAGTGGGTGTCCGTCAGCATGTCGTTGAATCGGTCATCACTCTTGTTTTCGCCTTTCTCACGCTGCATTGTATCGTATGTAGATCCCATGACTGCATCTTTGGACCAAATCCTAATGAACTCGACGTCGCACATATTGAATGGAGGTGGAGAGACTGACTTATCGTCGTTAATCCCATTACATGCGACAGATGAAGGCCTTCCTCATCTAAACATCGACACAGAGGGCGGAGCGTCTCCGGAACTCGTTCCTCTCTAAGACTATCATCAGTACCTCCCAGACATATTTCTTGAGAACATCACGTTACACATCACTCGAAAGTCAACTAGACGGATTGAAACCCATTGGCAAAGACGTGGAAATGGGTCTATCCAGTCATATGGCTTTCTTTGAAGCGATTGAAAACGAACGATTGGAAGCTTGGAGCGTCTTCGAGACTGTGCCAGCGTCGACAGAATTTACACTTCTACAACAACGAAGTACACCGGCACAATATCCTCGCTGTACACCATCATGAACGGTTATTCTCATGTCAGAGGACTGATCACTACTTTAGCGGAGGGTACCGTTACCAGGCAAGCCACTGTAGCCTCAATCTACGATGTGGTTATGTTTAACTGACTTTCCCTTGTCCAGTGTTCGATCATGGATTGACCCGCAGGCAGTATATACCCGTATGACGCCTTGGAACACAACTTAACCGGCTTGTGTGATCGAACCATCGGACTGCTCAATCATGTGGGAGCGCGCACAACATGTCCGAGGATTGATTCCCATATTGCCACACCACTGCTTCGGACGTGGACTGGTCAAACACCTCAATCACTGAGGTGCATCGAAATAAATGCGCGCTTAAATCCCAGGGCGTACAACTCCTGTATTGGCCATCCAAGGCAGTGTCGATAGCAGATGCTGTGAAATCAACAAAAGCCATTGCCTTCTGCAGGAATCACACACTCGCGTCACCTTCGGTGTGCGTCATAGTAGATACATTGAAGGCCATCCACCCTAAGTGGACGACTTTTTCATGCAGCTTCCCATGGCAAACGCCTGAAGGATACGCTATATACAAGCACGACGATGATCTGGAATATGCCTTCTAGGTGATGATTAGTCTGGATCCAAACGACCTCTTGTCACTCGTTGGAGGGTTCGACACAGATATCGATACTTTCAGTGCTATGCGATTCATAGCAGAATCGGGTTGGTATAAATTCCGAGGAAATGTTACACCCACTTCACGCCTGGTCAACTTCTCGGATCTGACCGCACCGTCATCCGAAGCATATTTTCTGGGTGCAAACTATGATAGTTTCGCTTAGCCGACGACCCTGATTTTTGATGACCTGTACCTCCCTTACCTCATCCTGACCTCAGGCCCGAACAGCGCTCTCGCGGCCGATTGGAGGCATTGTGACATGGGAAGACCGTCGTAGGCCTTGGATCCGCCGACCGTACTCGCACTTTTCGCTATCGTTCCATCCTCTACCATCCCAGTCCCAGCGAGCCACCGAACTCCTTCTCAGCCCTTATTGCCGGGAGCCAGGCCTTCTCAATCCTTGAGCCCGACCACATTCGCGCAACCATGAACATCCTTGCAGACGACAACTAGCAACCTCGGCGGTCGACTTGAAGCCAGCGCCTCGCACAACACTGAAGTTTTATCTATCGCTACACCACAGCCAAAAGACCCTGCATTGCCCTCGTCGTCAACCGTTGACGCAGAAGAGAGCGGTGAGCACAAAATGTTGACAAATGACGTGCTGGAACCCTTCATCCAAGATGTCAGCTTCTCGACATCTGAAAAAGCAACCGTAATCGCAAACGGCATCACAGTGACTGAACGAAGCTTCAGATTCCTGTCAAGAAATCGATCATTAACAGCCGGGACACTAAAGCTTTCCTTGGCGAGTATGAACGGTGCTCTTTTTTCGTCTGCATCTAATCCACGGCTTGGTCATGACCAGTTCTCTGTTGCGAAAATCGTCTGATCAGCATCGCTCAGCGTTTGACCGGCTCACTGAGCGGAATTTCATGGAGGCGTTGAAATCCATACCTTGAGATGACAGTTGGTTGCAGCCGTTGATAAGAATCGTTCTCGCAAGGATCGCTTTGTCTATAATTCTGTTCGAGCGTCTGGCACTAGTAAATCGATGCTGGTCCTGCAATCTTGGCTCGTGTCACATTCCTGCATTCGATTCATCATCTCGCAAAACCGACTCGACCTCAGAATATCGACGCCCGGAGATTATCGTACTTATTCGACCAGAAGCCAGAGTCAACTCGGCCCAGCGATGTTATGAAGCGAAATCCCCAACCTGGTTCTCGAACACACAATTTGACCTCATCAACGTCATTGAAGTCGAAGCAGGACTACCCATGCAGGCGGATATCTCACATCCTGCGAATCCATCCTACCCGCAGCATACCGAACATCGGTGATACCCCGGATCCACCTCGACGAAGACAGATTCAAACGTCCACCCTCCCTCAATATCCACTGGAGCGCGTCATCGCCGTGATCACCTCAACCCCTTGGGCGAAACAGCACTTGCACCCATGCAAAACCGAGTGAGGATCTTGTCACTTCCCTTGACGCTCAAGGCTCTGTGTAATCGATCACCCCACCAGCCGTATCCTCACCTGTTATCGTGTGGCAGAGCATTGACCTTCCAAACAATTGATCCAGCAATCATCCGAACCCAAGCTTCAACATCCAATCCCGAGTTTGAGCAGAGGCGTATCGACAGAGCTTCATCGCAAATCCCTCAACCGATCAAACCTCAAGCACGAGTGCATCGATACAGACATCAACGGTGGCGATCAAACGGAATTGAAAGTTGTCTGTCAGGATAGATCGGCCGGATCCGGGGTTTTTCGCCCGTGAGAGCTTCCGTGCGATCGCGAACTGGGGTTGCTCCAAAGTTTCGGGAGTCGTCGGTTCGATATGTGCCGGATTCGGTCATTGCCGAATTACCGGTGCGCGGTCTCTCGTTCGAGTCGTCACCCCGTGATTTTGGAGAGGGTGTTCACGGTCGCGCTGAGACGAGGACACCTGGCCGAAGGCAGAACTGTGGTTGAGCGGGGCATCTCGGAGTCCAATTCAGCACGTCGACGGGCTGCAGGGATTCAAACCTCGGACTCCGTGCCTCGAATGCTGACCCGAGCCGCGGGGCGACAGTTCGCATGGCTCCATCCAATGCGCACGTCGTCGAAAACGGCCAAAGCTCCGTGCAAAAGACGAAGAACTGGTTGGAGTGCTGGACGGAGAATTTCCTGTTCCGTGCGAACATGCTGACCGGGTCACTGAGAAAGTTCTCACCGTGCCGTGGTGTCGCGCTGATCCTTGAGGGGTTTGAATGCTTATTTGCGGGATTAATGACGTCGAAATCCTTGGAGGCCTCCGACCAGGGTTCAGGCCGTAAGCCGCTGATTCAAGAGGCGATCTGCTGGAGCGAGAAATTTGTCAGGATGTGGGATGAGTTCTGGATTATTATTCTGGTATGAGGTCGGTGGTTTGACGTGTCTGAGTGCGATCTGAGATTGTACGAGCTCGGAGAGACGGGCAAGCATCTGCGAGAAGTTTCCAATATGAATCGCTCATCTGATAGGTTCATCATATTCGTGGTCTCGTTCGCGGTGTTCACAGTAAGTTGTCCGTGTGGAAAAGTCACAGATTGCATGGCTGACGCACATTGACAGGATGGATTGATCTTTGATCTTGTGAGAGTCAATAGAACACGGATGCTGTGACGGTCTCTGATGCGACTCGCAAGGTCATACCTTTTCTACCAGAGCTTTTTACCAAACAGTTGGGCATTTCAGATGACCGACGTACGTGAGCGATTGCTCCATGAAATGCTCGCCAGTAAATTAACACGTCGTCATAGTTGAGTTCTGGATAGCAATGTCTCTCGAAGTGTTCGGCATTGCTTCGATTGTATCGAGTTGTGAGAGACCCATTTGACTGTTGAAACAGCATTCGATGCTGATATTCGCAGGGGTCGCTGGAAGAATTACGGATGCGAGCATCTCCAAAAGCAGACCGTTCATCCTCGGTGTGCTGGTCATGCTCGTATCCACCTGGATCTTTTTTCTAGGTAGGACAATCTGGCTGATTCTTCTGGCACGAACGATTCAAGGAGCATCGCAAGCTTTTCTGTGGGTATCCGGTGTTGCCCTCTTGGTGTCCAGGGTCAACAAAGATGCATTGGGCTCGAGCATGGGGTTTTTGCTAATGGGTGAAACGATCGGAGAGTTGATCGGCCCGTTGCTGGGCGGTCCGTTGTACAACCATCTCGGGCATTGGGCCGTGTTTGCGGTGGTGGAACTGCTGATGGCCGTCGATATCGGTCTGCGACTGTTGGTCAAAGGACCCAGGACCGATGAACAGAAGCCATCAGAAGAAGCCGTTCCGTTGCACGATGTAGGAGGAGAACAGTCATCACGAGACGAACAAGACGTGGAACGTGGAGCCAAAGACAGCGATGACTTCAGCAAGCACGATGACGAGTCCGACAAGGATGACGAAAGCGAAGCCAGTTCGATCAGAGAACCATCATTATCCGACAAAGACAGACCTTTCAATGCGGATGTCATGTCCACTTTTGGAAGTATTGGTTGGAACTGCTTCGGGAGCATCATAGCTATCATGGTCGCGGCTGTGATTCGATGTGGTTTGATCGCAGTAAGTAAAATCTCCCTGATTTCTTGGTTTATGCTAACAAAACTAAACAGACGCTGTCATTGGTCGTCTTGCGACATTTCGATTGGACTGCGACCCCAGCAGGTGGGCTCGTCTTCGCTCTTCTGGTGCCGACGACTCTCGGGCCGGTGGTAGGACGGTATGCACCTCGGACGGGACCCCGGTACTGGAGCACTGCGTCATTTATCGCATGTGGAGGTCTTCTGTTCAGTCTTGGCTGTCTGACGACCGACAGCGTCGTTGTCAAAGCGCTGTTCGTTATGCACGTCACCCTGATCGGTATCTGTGTGACGGTCATGGTCAACTCACACAGCAGCGCAGTTCTGATTGCTGCAAAGAAGCTCGACGAATTACGGAATCAAGCGAAGTCTGACGGTCAGAAGCTGAAGGGGGTCCTCAGCTGGCTTACCACAGGTTTGATGGTCAGCGGGCTGAGTATTGCCTGGAGTTTGGGCATTTTCCTCGGCCCTGCCAGCTCGAATGTGGTCCGTTTTACCGAGAGCGAAGGGTGGGCCCACCTTTGCTGGTTTTGGGGCGGTCTATGCGTGCTCACTGGTGCGTGCACCTGGTTTTCCTGGAGAAAACACCTGGTATAATTGCGGAGAAACGCTAGAAATCCTATTAGATCTCACAACTAATGTGCTGACATATCATATTGCACTTATGATTCAACGTGACCGCAATCATGCCCGTGGCAGGAAGCCTCAACCTGGCTGTATGCTTGATACTTCCATGTGGAGATTCAAGCGAATACAAGCCGCGGTGGTCGAAGCCATATACCGTGGATCTACATCTTGGAAATGTTCGTGACAGCCACGGTGAGCAGCCTCTGAGGTGTTTTGTGGGCGGCCTAACAAGTTTAAGGCTGACCACCCCCGTCTTTGATCGACGCCACGATGCTGCACCACCCGTAGGCTAAAGCGATTCGACTGGTGATCTGCGGTATGAAGCAGGGCGGCCATTGATTTTCATCTTGCTTCGTCATCCTTCGCCGCGGGCATGTTCGCTTGGCCGTCCTCATTCAGACAGTAATAAGCAGCCGGATGGACACCATCGGGGCTACCGAGCCATGGAGTGATCAAGTCGACGTAGCCCACGATGGTTCGGCTTGATATGGGCTGAAGATATGTCAGCAGCGAAACATCGACATCAAGGATCGAACCGGTTTCGCAAGCCTCGGGTATGGAATCTGACGGATGGTGATGTGGCACTCACCCCGTATGTGGGCCTACACGTCAACGGCACGGGATCGTTCGTCGCCGCAACGGGATGTTCTTTACGAAACATGGAGACGGCATCGGGTCCTGGTTGAAAGAATCAGCCGTTAGTATGTGGCACGTCGGAGAAGATCATCGGTGATGAAAAACGGCATCGCAGGAATATCTATAAAGGCACAGTGGGCGTATTTCCGTTCTTCACACAATTTTCACTGTTCAACTTCCCCAAGGTTCAGACAGAGATCGATTAGACCAACACCATGACCACCAAACCGATCAAGAACGGCGTTCACAAGCCCTCGACAACCGAAGCATGGAAGACCCTGTCAAAACTCCTGCCAAGTCGGGATTCCGACTTCGAATACTGGTGGAACCTGACGGGCATCGACCTGGCCAACATGGTGGAAGCGGCGGGATACTCGATCGAAAGACAGTATGAGGCCCTGTTGTTCCACCACCAATGGATCGTGCAGTACATGGGCCCGGCACCTCGCGGGAAAGCGCAAGAGGGTGGTGAACCCTTCGAATGGCCCTGCGTGCTGACCCTCGAGGGCAACCCGATGGAGTACTCCTGGAAGTGGGACCAGACCTCCGGTCGCCCTGAAGTCCGGTATTGCATCGAAGCCAAATCTCCGACGACGGGCACCTCCCTTGACCCTCTCAACCAGCTCCCCACCCGCGAGCTCCTCCACAAACTCTCCCAGAATTTCCCCGGCATCGATCTCACCTGGACCGACCACTTCCTCTCGACCCTCTACTCCCACGACCTCTCCAAGTATCCCCCCATCTCATCCTCCTCTTCCTCCAAGTCCACAACGACAGTCATGCTCGCCATCGAGCTCAAACCTTTAGGCCCACGGTTGAAAGTTTACTTCATCCCCCGCCTCCCCTCACTCTCCCCCCCTTCCCCATTATCGCTGTATAAATCCTCCTTCCTCTCCCTCGTCCCCCACCCTCTCCCCTCGACGACCTCCCTCTTCAACTTCCTCACCTCCTCCCCCATCGGAACCAGCCTGACTCCCACGATGATAGCAGTGGACTGCATCTCCCCCCTCACCCAATCCCCTCGCCTGAAATTCTACCTGCAATCCCCCTCCACCTCCTTCCTCAGCACCCGCCAAATCCTCACGATGGGAGGGAAGATCCCGATCCCGGAGACGGCGATGGAGGACCTCAGAGCGCTCATCTCCGCCGTGGCGGGGGTGCCGGCCTCGTTCCCGGAGAGCGCGGAGCTGCCCATCCCCTCACCCGCGAAATTCGACGACGGCACGGCGGGGGACGAGGATAAAACCCTCACCCTCCCCGGGTTCGGGTACTACTTCGACGTCTCCCCCACGAAAACGGAGGTGGAGGTGCCCAGCGGGATCAAGGTTTTCGTCAGGCTCTGCGTGAACGGCGGGGATGATGGGAGCATTGCGAGGGGGCTGATGGGGTGGATGAGGGGGAAGGGACGGGGGAGCTACACGGAGAGGTACGAGGGGATGGTGAGGGGTTTGGCGAGGCAGAGGGGGTTGGAGGAGGGGAAGGGGTTGCACACGCATGTCAGCGCGCTGTGGTTGGCGGGAAAGGGGGAGTGGGAGGTTACGAGTTATCTTGCGCCTGTGACGGGGAAGAGGGTGGGGTAGGGTGGGAAT